>JAWNNQ010001614.1:0-57239 GCA_035044765.1 Leucophenga montana | reverse complement strand
ACCAATAAATTATTTTATTGTTTGTAAATCTCTTACTTTTGCTTGTAATTAATTTAAGTTTATATTCTTCGTGTACAAACACGGTTCGCTGCTGCATGTAACAAATCCAAAATCTTTAAGAGCGTTATCTAACGTAGTATTCCATTCACGCCCGGATTGCTTACCTTTTTTGTGTGTTCTTTATTTTTAAACATTACTGGCTGCGTCATATATATTTCATCGCTGAGCTCACCATTAAGATAAGATGTGCACACATCCATCTGATGAAGGTGAAGCTGAAGCCTTGCTGCTAGTGCAAATACCATGCGAATGGGCGCATAACGCACTACAGGTGAAACGTTTCTTCATAATTTACGCCGAATTTTTGACTGCAACCTTTAGCTACAAGTCTTGCTTTAAATCGTTCAATGCTGCCGTCCGGTGCTCTTTTTATATTATACATATATTTATTTATTTATTTCCGATAGCCTTTTTACCACGAGGAAGGTCAACCAATGTCCAAGTGTCGTTAGCGACCAGCGAGTCGTACTCAAGCTGCATAGCTGCTATCCACTGCTTAGAATCATACAATTCATAGCGTCTTTTGTATTATTAGGTACTCTTACCTATTCTGTTGCCAGCATTACGTTCAACTAATTTTTCTGCTTTGCAGGTCTACCAGGTGCGCCTGAACGTAAAATACGTGGTCTTCCAGGACCGTATCTATTTTCGATATGTTCATCGTCGTCGTCGTTGTTGCTTAAACTTGTAGTTTCTTCTTTTAGTAATTCATGTGACTCTTCTTCAAATGGTTTTGCGCTTATTTTACATGTCACACACGAAATGTTAGTTTTTGATTGCATTTTATCTAAACCGTGCACCACTTTGTTTGATGCTAAATCATATAAGCTTTTTATATTTATATGTCCGAATCTATTATGCAACTTAATCAAATTTTCTACACACGAAATATTTAATGATTAATTTTTTATTTTAAGTATCACACTATTATTATAAAAATCAACACGTAGTCTATTTTCTGTGCCTTCTGCAACTGAAAAAAATGCAACACATTTTTCAAATTAAATTCGTACTTGTCAGTTTTAATATGCACCATTCCAATGCCTTTTACATTGAGAGAAGTATTTCCAGCCACTAACACTTTTTGTTGTGTCTCTATATACTTAGTAAATAAACTTCGATTATTACACACATATTCCCCTGCCCCTCTTCCGCTTTCCCTTCCCCCATTCCCCTACCTCCGCGTCCTTTACCTCCTTTTCTCAATGCCCCTTTCCCCTGCTCCCTTCAATCAAATTAACATGTATAGGACATTTCATACCTCTATCTTAAAAGGAACCCAGCGCGTTGCTGCCCTATCCCTTATCTCTCATTCCCCTATCCCTCCTTCACCATGCCCATTTCCCTACCACCTCTTCCCCTATCAAATCTTGCCCTCCCACTACGTATAATACCACTTCTTCCCCTGCCCTTCTCCCTACCACCTTTCCTTTGACTCCAACTTCTCCCTGCCCCCTTTCCAAGTCGTGATAAAGCTGAGTTGTGTAAAGCTTTGATTTGATTTAATTAAAAACGTTGCTAAGTATAAAACAGCAAACTCTGAATTTAAATTTTACGAAATAAAATAAGAAATAATTTTAATTTAATTTTGATAGAGGCTAAAAAGCGTATAATCGGATATTAGCAACCAAATCATCTAAATTTTGCTAATAATGATCAAGATATCAGCAACTTGTTTGCGAACTTTTTCAATTCAAATTATTGTCCCTCTGATGAACGTGACTTAAGTTATACGTATAATATTCTTCAATCACACTTTTCCATTAATAGTTTTTAACACAGTGCATCGTGAAGTTAAACTGCTTGATCTAAATTTTTCATCCGGTCCTGATACCATCCCGAACATATGTAACTATCGTGGTATTGCAAAATTATCCGCAGTCCCTAAATTGTTCGAAAAAATTATTACAAACCATCTTTTACATTATATTGCTCCAATCATTTCTCCTTTTCAGTATGGCTTTCTCAAGGGTCGTTCTGTTAATACAAATGTTCTGCAGTTTACTTCGAGAACCATCAGTGACTTTTCTGATGGCATGCAGATTGACGTAATTTACACAGATTTTAGTAAAGCATTTGATGGTGTAAATCATAAAATATTGCTTTTTAAGTTATATAAAATGGGGTTTCCCTTTATTTTTACTCAATGGATAAAATACTATCTTTGTGCGCGGAAACAGTGTGTAATTTGTAGATCAGCAACTTCTAAAATGGTCAACGTCTCTTCTGGTGTTCCACAGGGTAGTTGATGATTCGAAAGGGGTTAAAGCAATGGGAACTCAAACGTCTGCTTTATTCAACTATCTCTTTGCAACTAACTACTCTCTACTCAAACTGCGTGCGCCTGCCTGTGTTTATAATGAGGCAAACGACGCATACATACTATACAAAGTGTAGTTAACAATATATGTATACAAAACCATACGTGCATTGCTACAGTGAGTACACACAAAGTGTACTTATTCCAACACCGTCCCTCAATGCAAGCATGTTCACAAAATTATTTTAAATTCAACAATTCAGTAAACTCTGTTGAGTTTGCTTTTTCTTCGGCAGATTTGTAGTCAAAATGTCAGCCATCATTACATCTGTCGAAGCATAATTCAAAATAATATGACCTTCAATACCTTTAATAACCCATGGTTGCCCACACTTACTGTAGTGTAGCTTCATGTCGACTGTAGATGCATAGTACTTCAGGATGTGCTTCACACCCGCATCGTGCTCAGTGTGCAGATTCTTGTTTCGCTGAGCCAATTTTGCCACTGAATGCAAAATATCTGGTCTTGTTGTTAGCGCTAACCACATCAGTTCGCCTATAGTTGTAGGATATGACGCCGCATCCACCTCCTGACATTGTTTGTTGTCACACGCCATCTGTTGCCCTGCATCTAAAGGCGTTGCTGCCGGTCTGCAGTTTTCAATACCATGACGTCGCAACATATCTTCAATGTATTGCGAATGGCCTAGTGTGATGTCACCTAGATCGCCTTCACGTTGAATCTCCACACCAAGAAATAGCTTCAAAGGACCCTTGTCAACGCATTCGAACGATTTCGAAATAGCTGCTTTAATGCCGACCAAGATTCGTTTTGATCGACATGCTATAAGTAAATCGTCAACATATACTAATATTAGTAAAAGATTACCTATTTCACTCTCCTTACACAGGCATGACTCGTCACACGAAACGAATCCGACTTTCCGCAAAACACCATCCAGTCTAGAATTCCACTTTCTTCCAGATTGCTTCAGCCCGCAAATCGCCTTCTTCAATCAAAGAACATTGTCCGGTTGACTGTCATCTGTATACACTTCAGGTTGCTTCATGTATACAGTGTCTTTCAGATCGCTGTTGAGATATGCCGTGCATACATCCATTTGGGGTAAATGTAGTTCTAGTTCCACAGCGAATGCCAGTATGAAACGTACGTGCGCAACTAATCGCGCCTTGAACCGTTGTATCTCGCCGTTTGCGTCTCGCTTCAAGTTGAACACCCATTTACAGCCAATAGCTCGCGGATTTTTAGTTAAATCTTTGACTCGAAATCAAAGCCTCATACTCTTTCTGCATAGCTTCACGCCAGTACTTTGCGTAACTGCTGCTCATCGCCTCCTCATAGGATGATGGAATTGGTACATCACTGGTAACCAAAGTACCAAGTATGTTTTACCGCTTCATTGGACGTACGGGTTTACCTGTCCGAAGCAATTTTGGCCCGCCGGGTCCAGCCGCATTGCATCTTTTTCTTGCGTATCTTCATTTTCAGATAAGCTCTCAAAGTCGTCACTTCTGCTGTCTTCAGGTACTCTGATTCCAAAATCATTAGCTCCACTGACCTCATTCATAGCTAGACTCATCTTCGCCTGCGTCGACCACTGGCTTATCGTCGCTTACGCTTGCTGGAACATCCTTCCGATTTTGCGCCTATCGGTATGTCGAACGTAAAATCTGCCACTCGTCTCTTCCATACCACGCTCATCGAATAAAACATCCATCGCTCTTCGACTACTATCCTCTTGTCTGGGTCGACACAGCCGGTAACCTTTGGCTTGCCTTGAATATTCCTATCAATTCGGTATTCTTTCGCCTTTTGCTTGAAATTTGCTCTTATGCTGACCTTTATCCATTGCCACTGCAACAGAACCAAAAACTTTTAAATGACTGATTGAAGGTTTCTTACCAGTCCACGCTTCCATTGGAGTCATGTTGGTCACAGCACTTGTGGGTGAACGGTTGCGTAAATATACAGCAGTGCAAACTGCCTCTGCCCACAGTGACTCGCATAGCCCATGATTGTACGAGCAAACATGCTGCTGACCTTTCAATGCAATGTTTGCTACTGTCAGCAACCTAACCATTACAAAAGTGTCCGGTTCACGTATTCACGACCATTGTCGCTCCGAATACACATCAGTCTTTTTCGTTTTGTTGCGTTTTACTTCAAACATGTACAAATTTCCGATTTTGTCCATTTTCAAAATGCGTTCGCCCTTTTGTACCACTTCTTCATGCTTTTTCGTAATATGCACAACACAATCATTATCTATGGCCTTGCCAACAGACATAAAATTGCCTTTCATGTCTGGCACATACAATACATTCAGCAACCTTAACACGCATAAGTCTGTCTGCATCTTGACGTCGCCTTTGCACTCGGCGCGAAAGAAGCCATTTCCACAGAAGCACTCCGAAATGATCGGATTTTTCGGAGTGCTTCTCAAACCTCGCGAATAGCTCTCTCTCACAACACATATAACTTGTCGCTCCGCTAATCAAACCCCAATTTGATTGGTCAAAACTACCCGCGTCCAACGCGTTCAGTAGGCTGCAGTGTTTTTGTTGCTCTTTTCTCTCTGTGCTCCTTTTGCTCTCTCGGCTCTCATTCTGCGCGCATTCGTTTGGACACTTTGCCTTCACATGCCCGCGCCCGCCGCACCCGAAACACTTCACATTTTTCATGTCTCTTTTTGAGCCAAATTTCGCACCAGTAGATGACCGTTGAGTTGCCGTTATTGCAGTAAATGCCTGAGTTGAAGCGGTGTGTACCCACCGCATTGCCTCTGCGTTCTCCTTCTTCCATCAACCTTAATACACAGAACCTCGAACGTAGGCAGACTGTCGCGCGTTTTAAAGGGGACAACGAAATTCTGATACATTGTTGGCAAACCAGAAAGCAAAATGATTGCTCGTAGCTCATCATCTTATTTCTATTCCAACTGTAACTAGTTGATCCAAAATTTCAACGAACACATTTAAATAGCTGGACATGCTTTGACCATCTACCATCCGCAGACTGAGCAACTTTTTGTATAGATACCTTGCGCACAGGTCCACTGAGCATACTTTATTTTAGTCCAAGCCTCAAATGACGTATTGAAATGCTTTACGTAACACAATTGTGATGCTTTTAAACTGAGCGTTATCATTGCAAGAGCCTTCTGGTCCATGTTGACCCAATCAACACCTTTGTTAGCATTTTCTTGTTTCAAAAAGCCCGAAGCCACGCTCCACAGCTCTGCATGCACAAGCACACTGCGCATCTGTATGCTCCATGAGTCATAATTAAGTTTTTCAATATTATAAAGAGAACTCATATTGAAATATTTTGTCACTATACCACCGCCGCGTTTAACATGGTGCCACTGGCCGTTGCCTGGGCCCATAACTTGATTCGAGAGGGGTTATCGCAATGGGATGTAAGCCCAAATCATAACGCGAATGATTGTGCTTAAACTCAAACGTCTGCTTTATTCAACTGTCTCTTTGCAACTAACTACTCTCTACTCAAACTGCGTGCGCCTGCCTGTGTTTATAATGAGACAAACGACGCATACATATACAAAGTGTAGTTAACACTATATGTACCATACGTGCATTGCTACAGTGAAAACACACAAAGCGCACGTATTTTCAACAGTAGTCATTTGGGCCCAGCAATATGTTTGTTGTTTCTAAACGACCTCCCTTCTGTCATTCTCAATGCGAAAATATTAATGTACGCGGACGATGTTAAACTTTTCCTTCATTTCAAATTGCAAGCTCAATCCTCATTGCTACAAGATGATTTGGATCGCATGGTTGTATGGTGCAACAAAAATAAACTTTATTTAAATGACAAAAAGTGTAAATGTATGTCTTTTCATAGACGTAACCCAATTCAATCGTCTTATTGTATTTGCGGCAACGCTCTTAAAGAAATCGAAACGTTCTACGATCTTGGTATACTAATGGATCCTAAGTTGAACTTTAATGCCCATATAGACGTTATGGTAAATAAAGCCTCGTCGATGCGAGGCTTTATTAAAAGGTGGTCAAAAGAGTTTATCGACCAGTACATAACTAAGTTGTTGTTCACTGCTTTAGTGTGCCCCAACCTTGAGTATGGTTGTATTATATGGAATCCTCAGTACGAAGTCCATTCTATAAAAATTTAATCGGTGCAGAAACAGTTCCTAATTTTTGCTTTGCGAAGCTTAAATTGGGATCCCTCTTATCGTCTTCCCTCGTATTCGAGTCGTCTGGAGCTACTTGGTTTACCCTCGTTAAAAAGCCGCCGTTCAATGTTAAGTGTAATGTTTCTGCATAAAGTTATATCCGGTCAAACTAGCTCTACCTACATCTTAAATAATATTTTATTTAATGTTCCCCAGAGACCAAACAGGCATTTTGTGCCTCTCAAACTAAATATTTGTATTTCTAACTTTGCACTGTTTAACCCCTTTAGAGTAATATGCGCTGAATTTTATAAGCTCAGTTCATGTTTTTTACTGTGTGCTACCTATTATACTTATAAAAAAAACATTCTATCAGTTCTCAATATTTGACTTTGTAATTTGTATTATTTTTTATTTTTATCATTAATTTTATATTTTATTGTATGATTTTGTGTTTTTGTAATTAAATAAAAGTTAAAGCAGCTGATGACGTAAGTCTGTAGCTGTGGAACAGGACTAGACCTGCTGTCGATGGGCCACTTGTTGGTAGCATGCTACCCAACGTCCGTCGTTATTATTATATATACATATACATGTGATTCAATCACGGCAACTATCGATGTACTGAAGGGGATATTCACTAATCGAATAATTTTGAAAGTGGTGATTATGACTGACCACCTTGTTCACCAGATTTTAGTTTAATTCATAGCTGTGTTTGATAGAATATGTCAGCGATAGTTAATTGCCTGCAATGCAACCACAGCGTCTGAAAAATCACTGATATCAGTTGCTACACGATATTGTAAATATCAGTTATTTAGTATCTTTTCTTACTAGTGTCAATGTGAGTCACGCCGTATGAGTAATATATCTTACATGTAGTGTTAGCAGCACAAAAAGTATCAACTTATCAAGTTGATACATGATATATTACTGATACGTCGTGAATTACAATATCGAGTGCCAACTGATATCAGTGATTTTTCAGACGCTGTGGTTGCATTACAGGCAATTAACTATCGCTCAACTGACATACTCTATCAAACACAGCTATGAATTACATCCATAAAAGAAAAGGCCAGAATAACTAAAATCTGTTGAACGAGGTGGTCAGTCATAATCACCACTTTCGAAATTATTAGCTTCAGTAAATCGGTAGTTGCATAAGCACCATGGAGTATTGCATATTGTTGAACTAGTAGCCTCTAGCCACTAAAATCCACCAAATCAAATGTCAAGTTAATATTGATTTAAATAAAGAATTTTTTCATAAAATTTTTTTCGCAAAAAGTGGGCGGGTTGGGTTGGGTCAATCTTAATACTCTATTAAACTGCAATAAAAAGGAGTGTTTGAGCAAAATTGGTCAACTATAAATGCGGAAGTACATACAGACGGACATGGCTGGATCTACTCGTCTCGTCGAGCTGATCAAGAATATATATACTTTATTAATTTTACACTCTGTTTGAATAGAATAATTATTTACTGATTTTTATATTTTTACTTAGAACTTAATAATTACTTTCGAGTTGTATTTTAAAACTCATTGACAAAGTACCCAGAAACCATTTTTATCATGGAAGCTCTCCAGAACGTTAAGCAGCAACACGGCGAGGGCGAATTTCCCCCCGTCAATGTTACCTTTTCCTCTCTAACTTTTATGCATTTCACGAACATGATTCAGCATAGATTTGTATGATGCCCTATAAAGTTTTACAAATCCTGTCGATAATAATGATGGTTCGACGTTGCTTATTTTTAATAACGTATGATTTCAAATAATGTTTTATTTTTATATTAATCACTATTAAAAAACCTTGAAAAATGTTACGTAACAATCTAATTCACTCCCCCTCTCCAATTGTAAGACTTTGAAACAATGTACCGTTTAGTGTACTTATACTTATATTATGTTTTTTCATGATTTTTTGAAATGAATATTGCATTAGTAATCATTAATTTCGGTTCCTGTTTGTCTGTTTTATCTTTTCGAATGGATTATTTGTTTTTAATAATATGTAATATCTCGAAATGACAACTATATAGAATTTCTTGCACTTTTTATATGGAAAAAGTGTAAGAATAGAGTTTCTATATATAATTCTATATATGATTTAATATATAATTATAGAATTTCTTATACTTTTTATATAGAAAAAGTGTAAGAATATCCTACACTTTTTATATGGAAAAAGTGTACGAATTTATTACACTTTTTAAATTGAAAACTGTAAGAATTTCTTGCACTTTTTCTTAAGAATTTCGTACAGTTTTTATATGGAAAAAGTGTAAGAATTTCTAACGAGGACGTTTGATAGGATATTAAGGGGGTCATTTGGGGGAACATTTGTTGTAGCCATTTGGTGACGTTTGGGGAAACAGAGGAAGGGTTGAAAGGGGGCCAAGTTTGGATTGATGTAACATTTTTTTGTTGATAACTCTTTTATCTTCACTTATAAACTACACTGAAGCCTACTCAGGGCGGTGACAAGATGGTGGTAGAAAGGGACAGGGAGCCAAGCCCACTATTTGGGATAGCCCCCATACAAACCTACTGCCAACTTTTAACTTTTTGCATACAAACTTCTTTAGTCAATATTAGGTTGAAATGCCTTTTTATGGTCAGCCGCTTAACATACATAAACTAACGTGCGTGGCCGCCCACTTTTTGGGCAAGCCCCCATACAAATATACTGCCCACTTTTGTGTTTTTGTAAGAAAAGTTCTTTATTAAAGTCAATTTTAGGTTGAAATGCGATATGGTGCTTTTTATAGACAGCCGCTTAAGATACATAGACTAATGGGCGTGGTCAGCCTACTTTTTGGGTAGCCCCCATACAAACCCACCGAGAAATTTTGTGTTTTGTATGAAAAATTCTTCATTTAAATAAATATTAGCTTGAAATTTGATTTGGTGGATTTTAGTGGACATCGTTTCATAAACATCTTCTAGTGGGCGTGTACCGACCACTTTTTGAAGTAGCTCCTATTCAAACCCACACTTTTATGTTTTGGAATACTATTTAAAATTTCGTGTGAATGGTATTAGAGCTTCGGTTCAACCGAAGTTACCGTCTTTTCTTGTTTTATTTTTCGTTTATTTGTTTTTTTACTCTCAAACGTTGTTAATCTAGTTACAGTTTACTTAATTTCTAACAGAGGCTTATCGCTTAGAGCCATGTACTATATTGAATTAAAAAAAAAAAAAATGTCGTGGGACACCCGGATGGAACAAAGTACTTTTTGCTATATATTATGTATTAAATAATAGTTACGTCTATTATTTAATACATAATATATAGCAAAAAGTACTTTGTTCCATCCGGGTGTCCCACGACATTTTTTTTTTTTTTAATTCAATATAGTACATGGCTCTAAGCGATAAGCCTCTGTTAGAAATTAAGTAAACTGTCATTAGTTTAATTAATTTCTAAAAAACTTTCCGCAGGAAGTGCATTATAGTTCAGTAGGACCCAGACATAAATAAGTTCCACCGGAGAAATGGGCGGTGTAGTATTGAATATAACAGGTTTTCAAATAAAAGAAAATAACAGACAAATCGTCCTTTTTAATATTCAGTAATCAAAATGGTTGCGTAGCATCGCTGACCGAGACCAGCTATTACAATATGTACGATAGTTCCGTAATTTCAATATTTAAGGTTAGATTTCTTTTATTGTAATTTTAAAGAGTATTTAAGTTTTACTGAACTCCAAGGCTAGTATTTGTTTTTGTCTTATAATTTTTGTAGTGTGGTAAAAATGCACTTAAGGCTAGTTTCACAATGCCGAGTTATTTTCGAGTTAAGTTAAACCAAGTTTCGTTTTTATTTTCATATATTCTTGTCACTATGAATATAGAAACTGAAAGTTACCTGGAGTTTAAGCTAACTCGCAGTTAACTCGGGGTTAGCTTGCCACTGTGAAACTTGCACTAAGAATGGTTTTTCTCTTTTATGGTTGGTCAGTTGGTCCGTTGTTAAATGCTTGTGATGTTTGTATACGAGTAAATCTCCGAATTTCAACAAATTAATAACGGTTTCATTTGATAACATTAAAAACTGCTTTCACCCAAAAATATGTACTTAATAATTGTTAAATATTTTGTAATTCGTAACTTCCATTTCAGATTTAATTACATACATATGTATTTTGGAAAATGCCTGACAGGTTTCAAGTAACAAAGACTAACGAAGAAACAGCGTTAGATTATCTTCAAGATGAATCGGCCAGCGGAAAACTTTTAGGTGAAATAGTCGACGACGATGTGCGAGGTAAGTTTAGTAAAAAAGTAATTAAAACAAGAATAAACCATTCAATTCATTCTGTAAAACATAATCTATGGGGGTTGGGTATGGTATAGGAGCTACATCAAAAAATGGTAGCTCCTATACCATATATATGTATGTGAAGCAGCCGTTAATATGAAATCACCATGTAAAATGTCAGCACGATGGGTTTGTATTATTGACTTAACTAAAGAAGTTTTTCATACAGAAGCAGAACAGTGAGCTGTGGCTTTGTATGGGGCCTACCACAAAGATATGCGGGACATGCCCACTGTACATTTCCCAAATTTTCAATCAAATACACGTCTGATGACTGCGCATGTGGAGCCATCAAGTGCGGACAATTCCAAATTAGCCATACCTGCACGATATCTGCTTCATGTTTCGGTTCATCATCTTGGCAAAATTGAAAACTGTTCTCTATGCCCAAATTTTTGTATCCAATTGAAAAGATTTATTCCACTATAGTTCGCCAGGCAGCGGGGTATTCTTTCTTGAAGACAGGACAATGAACAATAAGAGCAGTGCATTTATCGGACCATATTTTGCATAAGAGTTGCTGCATACCCTTATCAACTCTTCGCCACCGGTTCTAAATAACTCAGCTTGCAGCTTTTTACTGACTCGACCTCGTTATAATCCGGTGCCGAACGAACGAGAATAAATCTTTAAAAAAAAAAATAAAATTAAATGTAAAATCTAACTTTGTCAGTACCAATATAAGTTTTGCTATTGACTAAAGGGCTACTTCCATTCCAAATAGTATCAATAATAAAGAAAATACAGTTCTGGTAAAATTAACAAATATAGTACTAAGTCTAGCAATTAAAAAAGTAAATTTGCAAAAAAACAACTCCAGATGCAGGCCAATCGAATAGATGTAATCTTATCTATGCTTTAATCAGAAAAAAAAAAATTGAACCAAATATTTGTATAGGCTACATTCTTCAGTAGTCTGATCTAGACATGAGGGATTTTTTATTAGAATTAGCGAAACATACACAAAATTTGGAAATCTTACTTAATTAATTGAAAACATAACCAAAAAATTTTCACTCATAAACTTCGAAATGGGGATAGGTTTTAATTAAAGCTATCCCTGATACTGGTCCGATCTGGGCCTATATGTAATATTTTGTAAGGATTGACGTAAGATACACAAAATTTTGCATATATAGCTTAATAACCAACAAAAACATAAAATTTTCATACAAAAACTTAAAAATGGTGGCCAAGTTTCTAAAGTCCTACTCCTAATGGAGGTCAGCTCAGGACCTATTGGGATTTGCGTAGCATACAACAATGTTACGTTTCTAGTACAATTAACAAGAAAATTAGAAAAATGTTCTTACAAAATGTTTAAATTGGGGTCAAGTTTGTATGGGGTCTACGATGCCCCGTTCAATGTGTTACACACTTTCAGATAAACTGATAATATCGTTCCACACTGTGTGTGAATGTTATAAAAACATACAATAAAATATGCAGTAATAAATGACAATGATATCTGCATATTATTCAAGTGGAAATAATAATGCTCTTTTCAAATGAATTAAATCAATTATTTATTTCTTTTAATTTACAAGATTTAAATCATAACTATATCGTAGCTGGTGACATATATCTAAATGCATTGACTGGAAATACCCTAAGTGAATTATGTTTAAACAATGGATTCTTTCCAAAGCTACCAATTCTCCATGTAAACTATACGCTTCTTCATAACAGTCATTTCACCGATCTAAATATTGTTTAGATATATGCTTAGCGGATGTTAGAATTCACATTAAAAAAAGTTCACAGTTAACACTAGATTATGGTAGCGATCACAATGTAATTCAGATGGAGGCTACCGTAGAAAGTGAGCGCAATAAAAATAAGTCCAGGTGCCGGGTTATAGATGTACGTTTAAAAATTCATTCCCAAAAAATCCCCAATTACCAGACAGAGGGACATAGGTAGATCGACTCGTCGCGTTGAGCTGATCAAAAATATATATAAGTAGTTTATGGGGTCTACGATCTCTCCTTTAATGCATTATCCTATTGCACTTTATGGCAAATCAAGGAATACTATAAAATATAACAAATATTTGGGGAAAATTGTCAACAGAATTTGTTTTTTACCCCTGCTGTAAAACGGTTGTGAGTTAAAATTCTGAGTTATAAATCTGATTGGCTCCACATGAATATACAAGTATATACATATGCATCTTAAAAATTTATGAAAAAAATCTAAAACATAGATACAAATTGGCTTATAAGATCACTGTGACCTAGATTGATAAAATAAAATAAAACAAAAAAAATTAAATAAAAACAAGAAAAAACGTTAGCTTCGGTTGAACTGAAGCTCTAATTATTGGATTGTATTAGAGTCTAGGTATTGTATTAGAGTCTAATACAATTCCATTCACACGAAATTTTAAATCCCATTGTAAAACACAAACGTTTCAAGCTGTAGAAAAAGAAGATGAAGTGGCTGATGATGGCACTATGTACACCAAGTCTATATTGATACACAATTAATCTATTCAATGAAAGAATTATCCAATTCAGTTTTAAATCGCTTTTTATTACAGTTGTTCCGCTTGCTTGTCACTCACTTTTTAGTAATGCCTCAAAGACCGGGCGCAACTTTCGCGCCACCTAGCTTAATTATCTCTGTGCTTGTCGCACTCTATTCTTCTTATATCTACGACTGCATTACAATGTTCATTAGTTAGACTGAAACACACCTACTTATAACTACTGACGCTGGCGCTGCCATTCGTTTACTAGAGATGTGTAAACTGCAATTGAGATGTGTAAACACCGTGCCTACTACAAAGCTAATATTGATTTAAATAAAGAATTTTTTTCATAATAAACACAAAAGTGGGCGGAGGGTTTGTATGGGCTCCACAAAGTGGGCGGGACACGCCCAATAATGTATATGTGAAGCGTCCGGCCACTAGAAGCTTCCATATCAATTAATAAATTGATATTGGCTACAATAAATATTTTCAAAAGCAAATGTAAAACTTGTAAAAAAAAAAATCAGTTTAAGGCCAATCAATTTTCGAAGAATTCTTTTAACATATATAGGGGTGCCCAGGAATCACTTTCGCATGAATTTCACTTCAATTTCAATTCAGCATGACAGAGAGCTCATTTTCTAACGATTTGCAAATCGCCTGTAATTGTGGTAGTGATTTGACTAAATACGCCTACATTTTGTAAAAAAGCCAATCGTTGCGGATAGGTTGTACAATTTCTGATAAATTTACATCTAAACAATTAATCATTTCATATGTTTTAATTTATAAATTAGCATTTTACAAAATTTCATTGTTGCCACTGTTGCCACTTTTTTTAAAAAGATTTTCGAACTTAGTTTTTAAGTAGATAGCATGCTACTATTTGCGTTAAAACATATCTCAAAATAATTAATTTTAATAGCAATAATTGCAACCTTCAGCAATCGCGTATTTATTGTGCATTTAACGAAACAATTAGCGACAATTTTAGTTCGGTTAGGTGGCAATTCAACTCGATTCGTTTGTTTCCGTTTTTATTGCCACATTTATGTACAGCTGCTAGAGCTACTTTGTACTTTTGCTGATTGTGTTGCCACCTCTCTTTACATATTTTGCTGAAAAAAATCACTGAATATGAAAACGGTGACTCAATCGCCATTTGTAATTACGGTGATTTCCAAATCAGAGTAACTGTTCATCCCGTGATTCAAAATTACGGTTTCTGCCATCACTAGTTGGTGGTACCGTAAGTGTAAAGGCCTGTTGTCGCATACAACAGAAACTGAATTCAGTACATTAGCAACTGAAACTGAAACTAAAACAGAATATTAGAATTCTGTCGTCCGCAGCAACAGAAACTGAATTCAGTACATCAGCAACTGAAACTGAAAGAAGTACTTTTGACTTCTTTCTGTTACTGAATAACAGAAAATCAGCTTTATTGCCATTCACTATTTGCAACACTCTCAATAGGAACACGAGTATTGATGTTGTGAGGACTTTTTCTCTTCTTTTTATGTAGCAATAAAGCAACACAGAAAAAATCATATTCAAAACAATATCTGGCAGCATTATGTGCTGCAATTGCTTGAAAATTAGCCATTTGTGTAATAAATATAACAACCAACACTGATAAAAATGTTAAGCGATGAAAAATGACATTTAGTTTCAGTTCACTTTATGCGGCAACCCCCCACTGAAACTGCAACTGAATAAAAGTACAAAAGAAACTGAAAATCAGTTACAGTTTCGTTTCAGTGTCTGTTGTATGCGACAACAGGCCTTAACAGTTCAAACAGAGTTGCAAATGTGCAAAACTGAAATATGGTATCATTGGATAATATTTATACACAAGATTAACTATGTTATAACTTTATACCATTGGCGGACAACCACATACACAGTATGATCTAAAAATAATCGATCTTTTTAGTTATAAAATATAACAAGCATGGTATTATATTTCAAAGCTAATATTTATTCAAAATACAATCCATTTATCTCAATACACCGTTTGGAACGCTGAACCAATTTATCCATAGTATTTTTAAACTCGCTTTTTACGATATTAGCACCTCTGTCACGGCTACTTGTATGGTTGGTATGTCATCGTAATAATATTCTTCATTGCAGATTTCATTTTTGGGAAGAGAAAATAATCGCACGGTGATAGATTAGGCGAATATGGATGGTGGTCGATGAGACAAATCTGTTTTTTCATCAAAAATTCATTGACTACACGAGCGATTTTTTGATCATTATTTAACTGATGTGGAACAAATCGTGCACAAACCTTTCTTTTACCAAAATCTTCAGTTTATATTTTGTAGATTGTACAGTAAGATAAATTTAATTCTTCTGAAAGCATTCTCACAGTGCTTGCGCACGGTGCTTGCTTTGGTTTGTTTGGTCAAACGAAATCACACGAAACCGACGCTTTTTGAATGCATTTTTGCAATGCTTTAATGAGGTGTTTAACCAAAAAATGTTCTAAAAATTATTTTTATATAATGTTGTAGGGATTAATGGGTAAGTTTGGAAAAATCAAATATTTTGACTATTTTCTAGCTTTTTTTTTGTTTTTTTGGCATAATACTCATTATTAAATTTGAGTTAAAACTTACCACTTATAACTCACAAATAGTTCTTACATATTCTATGTTGTTTGAAAATTAAATCACCCTTTACAAATGTGCATATTATTATCACATGCAGGTATATAAAATGCGGGATTTACTAATGAAATGAGAAATTCGTTCGGCGATGGTCGAATAGTCGGACCTAGCCATAATGGGCTTCCTACTGTTACAAGAATAAATTATATTAATTAATACAGTAGTCACAAAAACAAAATTTTTTTTTGTTAACATTAAAAAAAAAAATTTAACAAATTGGAAAACAATTTTTAACTAAACTAGCTGCTTTGCGTATGGATGAATATAATCTAAATGTCCAAGTTGGGAGTCTCTAGCTCTTGTAGTATCGCCGATTTATTGCTTTATACACCTAGACGTTCATGACTATATCGCCTCAACTTCTGATGCTAATCAAGAATATAAATAGTTTATAGGGTCTGGCTGGCCTCTTTTTTGCCTGTCCCATTGGGTACAATGTATAAAAAACAGTTTATGTTAAGCTACGTTTGCCGATCCATATGTCCATTACTATCTTTATATGAAAAATGTTTAAAATAAAATTATGATGCAAAAGCCTGCACAAAATGAAAATTAATTTTTTTTGGTATTACTCCGATCTCTGAATATGACCGTTCTACACACCACACCTGCTTCGCAAAATTCTATTATCGACTTTTGTCGTAGCTGTGAAAGTCTGTAAACGTATTTTTTCTCTTTTGTCTGTTCCGCTGACACAGTTAGTCGCCACGCGCCAAAAATCGAATACAAACGTAGCTTGGGGTAGTAATGCAAAGCTTACAAAAGCTTTCATGGTAAATATCTCATCTGCAAACCGACAGCCGAGCAACCGAGGAATGAATGGGTTAGGGATGCTGGGCCCTGCTTCTTATGTATCATCCGCCGCTCTTCGTCCAATTTGACAACATTCATATTGTATTAACACGTGCGCATGTGTGTGTATGTTCTTTTTAAGAGTGGGCTTGAGTAGCTGCTTTGGCAAGCCTTCTGCAGCTATTGCGGTCGGCTCGACTCCTGCTGCTCGCTTACTGTCTGGTGGCAGATGCTGTCCCCGTAAATCGCAATTAACATTGTGTGTAGACGAAAGCTTTCATCTCCGTGTAGTACGCAAGTCCCGGGCAACACATTTTGGTTTGTTCAGCAGCATACACACATTATTTCTAGTTAAGTTTTCTATCAGTCAAAGGACGACAACATAGCTTAAATTAAGGCATTCAATTCAGCAACTACAATATTTACGACAAATCTAAATAAAAGCAAAATAAAAAAATATTTTAAACTTTGTTTATAATATTAGCCTTATATACATTCGACAGAGAGTGTTTGTTCAAATGTTATAAATTACTATGTTGTGGCGACGGTTTGACGACATGTGAAGTAATTTAAAATCAATCAAACGTACAAACGGCGGAAAGTCTTTTCTTTTTTTTTAAAGTGTTTACAATTTAGTATGTTAGATATTAACAACCTGCAGATTACTATGTAGCAGTATGAACAAACAATTTTAGATAAAAGTTCTTCTTTTCTTTTCTTTTCTTTTCTTTGTTTTTTTTTTTTTGTATTCATTTTAATTTAACTTAGTACGAAAATAAATTTTTAAGTGTTATTTGATTCCATTAGCTTTTTTTGGTTTTAATTTAATTAAATTTTTTTATTTTATTTATTATATATGAACAAAATAAATTATGTAAATAATATATTGGCTGGTGATACTCTCATTATAAAATCCTTGACCTAAATCCGATGATTACAGTTTTTTGTTGCGACCAGCATCCGCTTCGCAAGCGTATACATACATATTTTCCCATTCAAGCATAGAATTTTGCTCTTGGGTGTCACACAGACACATAATGCATTTGCACGTAACAGTTAACTGCGAGTGGCACACAGGAATATCAGAATATAGAGGAGAAAAAATGATAGTTTACAATGGTTCTAACATGTGATTACATCTGTGTGTGTCTGTAAGTGCTTGTGGTAAAAGGGATAGTGATAAAAAACATGTACAAATACGCATACACCGTCTACATCGAGCGGTATCAGGATTGAACCGCTGCAGTTTTGAGCGGAGCAATTTTTTTTTATATTTCGCATGTATGTATGCAAATATGTCCGATTTTAAACCACGCCTACTTCAATGTGAATGAATATTGGTTTTAATACGAACAATAAAATAAAAGACTACCGCAAATAAGGTAATGAGAGTATCACATTTTACTTATCAATGCATGTACATGTGTATGTATGCATGAATACATTTTTACATACTACATATGTATGTACATATGTAGGTATAATATTTTTGATTTTATACTTTTCGCACTCAACAATATGAAGACTTGAAATAATGCACACCAAAACCCATATTTACACCTCCGAAACAGTGGATACATGAGTGGGTGTGTACATGTGCAATCATTTTCAATATGTTCCTGTAGTGTTTTTAAACAAATGACAAACTCAATATTGCTGTACATTTTGTAAGTGCCGGAGTGTATGCGAATTTTAGTAAAGATGCCCGATAACAGTAAAATAGATAAAACCGCAGAAGTGGATATAACAATATGCGAGGGCAACGACTCTGCCGAGAAGAAGATAGGAGGTATGCTTTTATTTGTTACTATTGTTATCAACTTTTGTTTTTTTTTTTTTATACTCTTCACACAGAGTGTGAATAGTATTTATATTTGGTCACAATGTTTGTAAGGCCTTAAAGCATCGGAGTATGTACGAGTATGTATCAGCAAGACAAAACAAGTCGAATGCGAAAGTTTGTGACGATGTTTGTTACTCTTTGCGCAAAAACTACTTTACGAATTTTGAAGAAACTTTAAAATGTTATAGCTTACTATATAACAATATGTATGTCTATATATATTTGGGTGGCCCTGAAGTTTCCCATGTATTTTGTATGGGAAAAAACATTTTTATGTATATTTGATATAGAACCCTGAAATGATCAAAGAACAACATCCAATCATTTATTTATAAATTTTTTAATATTAACTATTTTTAGTAGAGAATATTTTTTTTTTTTCGATTTTATGCTAATTTTTTATTTTATGGGTGTTTTTTGGGACCCTCTAAAAAATATGTTTTTGGGCCACCCATATACAGTGGGCCACAAAACTGAAGATACAGCTGGAATTTTTTTTTTAAAAATGCAAGTTTCTCTTAAATTGCTTTATTTTAATAAAAAAATCGTATAACATATTCTGAACTACATATCTAAGAATAGAAAACAAATAAAAACCAGTAATTTTCCGTAAAATTTTCTTATAATTAAAGAAAAACTCTGAAAAGAAATGAATTTGGCTTCACAAAAGTCATGATACAGCTTCAATGTTACTTATTTACACTACCCATTTTACAATGGTTTTGAATTTTAATATTTTGTAGGATATCCCTTCATTTTAATAACTTCATTAAGTCGTCGAGGCATTGCAGGACAAATCTCCCATTCCTCCTGTAAAGCTGCCTTTAGATCGGGTTTACTGCGAATTTCCCGTCCCCATAGATTTTCCTCCAACTTGTTCCACACGTGCTCATAGGATTAAGGTCAGGGTTTTGTAGGGGTGGCTGGAGCACGTGAGGCACATTGCAGATTACCCATAAGATCGTTTGTTGTTGTGTGCTTTTATCTTGATAAAAGTGAAAAGATTACCCAATACCAAGCCGTTTTTTGCTTCAGATTTCTTTTAATGATATCTATGTACTTCTATTGGTCTGTTTTTGAGACATATAGTTTTTTACGGGGGGTTTGGCAATAATATGTTTTCTTGTGCGCTTGTTTTGGCGGACGACCAGTTCTCGAATTATTTTCAACCCGACCCTCATTTTTAAAACGTCCAATCACGTGTTGAATAGTTGCCCGGCTTCTCGACACTAATTTTGCAATATTAGGGTGGCCCAACAAAAAATTATGCTGCCACCCCCAGAATTGTAGAAAATGAAAAAAAGAGACGCATTTTTGTATTTTGAAGTGGTATGGGTCGTAATGGTAGAGGAAGAGGTGGTAGGGAAAGGGGCTGGGGAAGGAGAGGTAGCGGAAAGGGCACAACGCGCCGGGTTACTTTTAAAAAGAAAGATTAGGTTGGGGAATGGGGGAACAGAAAGAGTAGTGTTGGGAAATGGGTAGAAGGGGAAGGGACAGGAGGAGTGGAAGGGACAGGTGAAGAGGGGCAGAGCAAAGGGCCATGGGGAAGGTGGGGTAGGGGGAAGGAGTGGCAGGGGAAAGGTGATGCAAAGGGAAGTGCAGCCACGCGCCGGTTACCGCGCCGGTTGGTTTTTTTTAACACATAGTCAAGTCAAATTTGTCACAATAGATACTTTTTATATACGCTGGAAAATTTTATTCAAAGACCCTGAACTTTTTATACATAGTAGGATCAAATTTGCGTAATTTGGTGTTTCAGATTGAAAGTTTTAAGTCGAAGTCCCAGTATTTTGACCAGTGATCAGCAGCGGTGTACTACAACTCCACTCACAATGCCGATTCGATGTTTGAGTATTTTTACATTTATTCTAAATGGCGGCTGAGTAAAAATTAGTATATACATATGTATATTGAATAGTATATACATATGTATATGAAAAAATATTGGTATGAGTGTAATTTTCCATCTCTAAATTTTTTCTCATTCAGTGTATGATAAGAAACTGAAACAGTATTGTTTTTGTTACCTAAAACGTATCAGAGAAAATACCTTGGGAGTACCATCGACACCGCAATGCCCGTTAGCTACTCTTACTGGGGCGAACGGCAACGAGTGCCGAAAAAATATGTGATTGAGTAAGCGCACCAAATCAATGCTCACTTTATCGTACTCTGATCCCTATTTGAACTACCCTGTTGTTCGTGGTAGTGGCTCCGGGATCGCCCACGGGTGGCATTGATAGATCCGTGTCATTCTAACTGTTGAAGTGGGTTGAAATTGGATTGACCCCTTTGCTGCCTACGAACGGATTGGAATGGGGTTGACCACGCGCTGTCAATAATGGATTAGATAAAATTTTTATTTCATTTAATATTTAATAAATTGAATCCTTTCATTTTAACTAAATGTCTTAAGACAATTCACTGTATCAAAAGGTTATAGACAATAGATTTATGCGTTGATCTTTTGATGCGATTTGCAATTTGCAGAGTAACGTGTTTGGGGTTTACAACTTAACATTACTTAATCTATTCGCACATTAGAATACCTTCATTTTGAAATGGTCTTCTTTTATAACTCCTTACGTAGCTTCTCGTCGTTTACTTCTTCAGTTGAGTCTGAAATGTAAATTGTCATTAGTATATAAAGCATATATAATATTTGCATGATTATTAATTTTTACCTAAGAGAGCACCATAAAAATGGGTATTATTTTTATACCATTCACACATACTCTGGTGTCATATAAATCTCTTTCACCCCAATTCGGACTCAAATCGATTTCATACTTGTCACAGAAATATCTTTTTGGCCGTTTGAAATCGCCAGCCTTTTGCTAGGAGAAATTGTTGATTGCATGTGTAAACTCATCAAATCATAAGGTAAAACATTGTTTATATACATGTTGAATGTATTTTCTACGTTCTTAGGGCGAATGACATAAAAATATTTAATAACATCAGAGTTTCCAATACAAACCCATTGCCCATTTTTTTGTTTCTGTATAAAAAACTTCGTTATTTAATCAATATCAGCTTGACATCCGATGTGGTGGCTTCTAATGGAACATGTATTTCGGTATATGGGTCTCTACCTGTTCCAATTAATTTCGGTGTAAATAATAAACCGAATCTCGTGCCCTGATTAAAAAAGTCTGTTTATCTGCACCTTGTAACGTTATTGAACGATAAATGATAACATTGTTCCAGATCAAGTAAATTCGTCAGAATACGGTAACAATATCTACGATGTTACTTCGTATCCACTGACAGTTGGGTTTACACCCCGAACCGATCTGCACAAAATAATCTCTGTGAAGCAAAAAATGGTCAATTGCCCAGCCTAAGTTGCTGAATTTCGTATGTTATAAAATACAGTTTTTCTTTTAGGACATCAAATTCGTTTCACTACTTAATTGAATCATCTCCTCAAAAATTCACCACTACATCGCAACATGACGAATTCAATTACATATTATTATCAATTCCAACAATACAAATGAAAGCAAATATCCTAACTCTCAAAATTGATATCAGAAGTGGTATGAGTTGCAAGTAAGCTTTCGTCACATGGTTTTTACCTCGTCACGAGGTTCGTTTATTTGATCTACTATTACCTTAAATTATCGCCACAAACAGAAATACACATTTATAGAAATGCAGCACTGGGTCGCTTGACCTGGAATCAAAATCAATCTGTTTTTAGCAAAGATGCATTTACCTCTAAAAATGGTGATTTAAAAGGATAATTTTATTTTTCACAACTATCCTCTAAGTCAATATCAATTAGCGAGTTCCTACTTTCCCAATGGGGTTTTGTTATAAATAGATGTATTTTCTGTAAAACATAAGACAGCGAAATAGCGTTAGCTATTTATGGGAGCCTTATCTTTATCAAATGGTAGACCAGAAATAACGGTGAATTATATATAAAACAATTAAATAAATTATATATCTACATCAAAGCGCATGTAATTCACAATTAGTTTTAGGAGGTATAGATGTATCACTTAAAATAATATCATGAAGATAATCGTTTCAGAAAATAACTATTGAAGTTCTTTAATATGATGGAACAGAAAGACATATGTATATTCTTTTCTAAAAATAAATATATCAAAACAAAAAAATTTCTTTTTAAAAAAATATAGCTCAAAATAAAGTAAAAAAAAAACATTTTGGCGATTTACCAAAAATTGAGACGAACGCTCAATTACATACACATTCAAGTCCAACAATACAAATGCAAGTAAACCTTCGTCACTTGGTTTTTACCTAATCAAGAGGTTCTTTTATTTGATTCGTATATAATACAGGCTTTAATAAAGCCATGTTTAGACGATGCAGATATATACGAATGTGACAAAGATTCGGAGTTTTAATTAATTCTGATTCTGTGCCGGCTACTGTAGTCAAAGACAATAAAAGGGGCAGCAGTACTTTAAAATTGGACTCCAAAAAATACGCAACAACGTATAGGACGTCAGACGGACAGCAGAATATATATACTTTATGGGGTCTATAATGCCTCCTTCAATGCGTTTCAGACAAACTGATAATACCATTTCACACTGTGTGAATGGTATAAAAATTCTGACATTCTACGATTGCAAAAGATAGAGATTCGAGATTTCTAGAAATATTATACTTTTAAATGTTTTTTTTTTTTTAAATATTATATTACTACTTTTCGCTATTCAGGGAAAAATATAGCTGGCCTTAAAAAAAGCAAGAGTAGTCTCTTACTTCGCTGGAACCGAATCTGCAATACTCTTCGCGCTTCCCTTTTTTCTCGACAACGATGGAAGTAGGGTGACCATATTTATGTGAAGCATCCATCTATAAGAAGCCGTCATGTCAATTTTTAAGCGTATATTGATTGTAGTGTAAAAGTTTTTCTTACAAAAATCAAAAGTGGACGGGTGGTTTGCATTGAGGCTAATCTAACAACTGAGCTTTTTCTTTCGGGTATGCCACTTGATCCACCCTGGGAAGGACAATGTGAAGTTTTAGAATCGGCCGCTGCAATCAGCACTAATAGGTACTAAAATACATGCAAAACTGATTACTAGATGAAATGCCAAATTCCCGCCTCAATTTCCAAGAAATTTGTAGGAATCTTATGTTACCGGTGCCCAATTATTAAGTATATCTCCAACTCAGTACGATGGTTTCCTATACCATTTTAAGCCAATCCTATCTACAAATTATCATTACAATGAAGAAGTTCAAATTTGAGATATGACCAGAAGACAATGCAAATTAGAGACATTTTGATGGCCAAATCTGAACGGCGGATGGCAAAAAAGAAAAAAATTAAAGAAAACAATTTTATCTAAACAACTAGTTTACGCAGATGGATGGTATTCTGTATATACTTTAAGTAAAAAGGGAATTTATAATTTATATATATTTTGTTGGTAGTACTGTTCCTAATTACTGTACCAAATTATACTATATCTATGTCAACCAGTTTGTTCAGCTGGTTTAGTTAGTACATCTCAGTAATCGCCCTCAGTAGTCAATACTAGATTTTGCATTCAATTGTGTTTTGCTAAAGGAATTTCAGTTGCCGACTCGCTAAGAATGTTAGAAAAGTGTTATTGTAAAACAGTTTTATCAAAAACATGGATGTACGAGTAGTGCAAAGCGTTAAAGGAGTGTCGAGAGATCGTCAAAGAGAATCCTCGTTCCGGACGACATTCAACCGCTCCATGTTACTTCTTTTTGTTTGCAAAACTAAAATTTTATTGCACCACCACCACCGCCCACTTTTAACTTTTTGTATGAAAACTTTTTTATTGTAGTCAATAATAACTTAATAAATGATATGGTAGCTTGTAGTGTACGGACGCTTCACTTATACATTAATGGTTGGGACCCTACTTTCTAGGGTAGCCCCCATACAAACCCACTGCCCACTTTTGTGTTTTTGTATGAAAAACTTCTTTCTTAAAATCAATATTAGGTTGAAATGCGATTTAGTGGGCGGCCCCCTCATATACATATACAAATGGGCGTTTCCCGCCCATTTTTTGAGGTACTCCCATACAAACCCACAGCTCACTTTAATGCATTTGTATGAAAAACGTAAATATCAACTAAAAATTCGATATGTTGGCATCTTATAGACGGTCGCTACATACACATCTACTACTGGGCGTGTACCGCCACTATTTAAACCCCCCACGTTTTTGTTTTACAATGCGATTTAAAATTTCGTGTAAATAGTATTAGAACCTCGGTTGAACCGAAGTAAACGCTTTTCTTGTTGTTGCTTAAATGTTAATACATATTAATATTAAAAAAGATAATTTTCAAATGTTCGAAAATATCAAAATGATATTTTAATGACTCCAAGATTAACTGTTTTTTTTTTGTTTTTTATGAAAAAAATTTCTTTTTGATGATTGATTTTGCTGATTTTTTTCTCTGTGTGTGCCTACATGGGTGTACCGAAAAATAACTACTATATTTCTTAAACGTAGTTTTGTTTTTATGTCATATTTCACTTTTATATATTGGGTTAACTAATAACAAATCAAAGAAGATCGCTATTGAAAACATTGTAGAAACTGTTGAAATTTAAGTAAAAAGTTCTAATAATTCATTAGGCATTTTTCGATAAATATACTGTACTTATGTGCATGTAATTAAAAACAATGATTACTAGGGAAGGCTCTTTTGTTTTCGTATTTGGACTCCAAATTGTGTTAGTGTAATATTGGTTCGATGAAATCAACACGATGGCGCTTTCTATAAGCTTGTTTCATCCTGCCAATATGAATTTACTTGCGAAGAATTTCTTCAATCAACAAAATCAACCTAATATTTTTACGCCCCTAACCTATTTCGTGTGCTACAGTTAAGGTACCTGAAGTGGGAAAAGCCAAATGATTTGGACCAAATTCGCTTTGTAAACATAATACGCCAAAGAAATGGTTTCTTTCAGGCTTTTTCGAAAGCAATAACAAACATTTTAACCTTGCCTTGCACAACAAGCTTCGTAAAAAGATCATTTAGTAGAGCCTTTTAATAGCAAAGTCGTACTGCGCTTACTAATGACTGAGCTATAATTTGTACACTGTGTCAATTTATAATAAGAAAGCAACATAATTCGAATTTGGTTTGTATATCTTTTTGCAGCCGACTTCAGCATGCGTTCGACAATATATGTGTGAAACCCTGAAAGAATACAAATTAAAAGCTTTTAATTTTGGAACTTAAACCTTTCAGAAAAATGTACACCATGAGTCTAAAATTCAAAAAGTAAGACTTTTTTAATTTTCATATTCGTACGATTTTGGTGAAACGTTGATATGTGTGCCCGGTAAACATAGAAGTTGAAAAAAAAAATATTTTTTTGATACCTGCGCACACTCCTGAGATGTGACATGGGTATTTAAATACTTGACAGGTCATTGGTGTGATAGTATTACGTTCATTTTGACATATCTGCCAAAAAATGCTGCTCGCTATTTTGTTGGCATTTTGCATTCGCCAATGTAGAAATGTGTTCATCCCCGAAATTAGCTAGAAAATGTGTACGTACGAATATAATAGAAAATTTGTCATATTTATAATCAGAAACATTGGATAATTATAACAATCAGTAAAATTGTAAGATTTCGCATGTGTTTTTGGAGCATTTGGATTTAGAATGATTCGTCCTACAGCCTACTGTGTATTTAAATACCCAAGAAAATGTGAACATTTAAAAATTTCGCGGGCCAGGTGAGATACATCTCGATAAACTTTTTAAATATAGTAAAGAGGAAGAGTGGGCCTATAAAAAAATATAACGGTATAATTTTCCGCGGTTAAACTTTAGTTTTTTACGAACGAATGCAGCTTGATGCTAAAGAGAAACAAAAAATTTTGTCAAGTACGTTGCGTTAGTCTTGTATTTTGACACGCTGTTCAAATTATGACTCATAAAATATAGACACATACGGTCACAATTTGGGTGCTCTCCTTTTGGACAGCCCAGTTCTAAATCTGGGCCATCCAGAAAGTGAGCGTCTGTACGTTGTAGGACATTTTTTTTTTGGGCCAATTTGTATGCTATCCAGTTGAAAATTAGCACAAAAACTTATTTTTATTGAAGTTTAATAGATTATCAAGATTGACCCGCCAAGCCCACAAACAAAATTTAATGCCTCCAACGTTTCCTTGCGGATCTTGCAACGTGTGGTCGAGCGTTGTTATGTCTTTTGGCATATTCCGGCCGTTTTTGCTTCAATGCTCAGCTCAATTGCATCAATTGTTGTTGGTAACGTTCACCAGTGATGGTTTGGTTAGGTTGCAACAGCTCATAGTACACAACACCATTCTGATCCCACCAAATACAGAGCATAAGCTTGACACCATGAATATTCGGCTTGGCCGTCGATGTTGATGCATGGCCGGGTGGTCCCCATGATTTTTTTCGCTTTGGGTTGCCGCCAGTAACAATTCGATGCAAAAAACTCTTCCGATTATGGCGTTGAAGCAGGTGTTCGCAAGTGAAAAATCTGCTGATTTTTTCTTCAAACGAAAGCACAAAATCAAACCTTCCCGCAAAATTTCGTTTTGTTGGAACAAAAGTCGACATGTTAACAGAGTAAAAAAAATATGTTGTTTACACTTCAGTGGAATGACACATATTTAACACCCCCCCCCCCCGTTTATGTTTTAAAATACGATTTAAAATTTAATTTAAATTGTCAATGGTATTAAAGCTTCGGTTCAACCGAAGTTATGGTTTTTTTGTTTGTTTCTTCGAGTTGCGCTACAGAATCCACATGCTTGCGAAGAGGAATCTGCCAAATTCCTAATATCTGGCTTGCCTATAATTTTATATGTAGTTTTTTCACACTATATCACCAATATATATGTATATTTCAAAGATAACAAACCAAAGCAAAAAGGAAACAAACAAAATTGAAATTTTTTATTAAAATTTGGAATGCAAAAGTGCATATTATATTCATGAAATGGCGGCGGCGCTCACTCTCATCCAATTTTTTCTTCTAATTTATACTTTTCATGCGTTTACATTTGTGCAAATGCATGCGCTGTCCACCATATACCACCTGACCGATAAATATGACAAAAGTTACGATAACAGACAAAAACGTAACGATAGCAGACAAAAAAGTGACCGATAACAAAACAAAAATTTATTTATACTGCAGAGCTATTCGAAATGGATTTATATTACAATTGTGAAGTCGTGAAATACATTACTCACTATTATTCCCCCAGTATCATATCTTGGAAATTCGTATTGCCTAATGTATTTCTAAGGGCCGTTCTCACGACTTAATGATAAATAAGAAAATACGAAACGGCAAGATATGCTATAGGCGGAATAATATTGAGTAGTGCATGTCACGACATCACAATTAAAATAAAACAATTTTGAGTAGCCCTGGTGAACGTAAACACAATAAAATTATAAATTAGCAGAAAAAAATGGATGAGAGTGAGCGCCGTCGCTGTAGAAAAATACGAGCCAATCTATGAAAATAATATGCGCGATTGCATTTAAAATTTTAATACAAAATTCAATTTTGTTTGTTTTCATTTTGCTTTTGCTTTGGTTTTTTATCGATCGAGTTGGCAGGTCACTTTGCAAAAAATACGGATAAATTTATCGGCTCGCCGAACTCGGCGTTACGGTTATAGGCTTAATAAGAGTCGTGACATTGAAAACTAGCATAACGCCTATAAAATATGAGCGGTAAAGTTATGGGCAAGTCATGAAAATGGCCCTTAGCGGTAATCATCGGTTCTATATGACCATGCTTGATGGAAAAATGCCCTGAATTCTTGGGATTTACTAGACCTGATACTTTGTTTACTGGAGTTTTACTGGACAATACTGAAAAATCTTTTTGAGGGCGTCCTATATCGTACATATATCTTTTCTCAATCAAATCGAGTGGTATATCTAGCAATTTCTGGTTGCATATCTCGAAAAATTTAAATACAATAAACAATTAAGAAGGTTCATTTCCCCGAGAGCTTATGTGAATTTTTTTATTTATTTAAAAATTGGCAACTACATGTATAAAACAGTCGCTAATAAGTACAATATAAAAATGTAACTAAACTAACTTAAAGCTAGAAGAAGGAAGTTGCGGACACTCAGACCCGTTGGAGGAATTTTTGTTTGGCATGCCAGGTTGACCGACTGTGCCCCTACTCACAGCCTGGGAGGTGGTCCAAGCGGGCGCAATTACAAAAATAAAGAAAATAGAAGTTGCTAAATGAAATTTACAAATTTATTGAATAGTGATTTGTTAGTACAGAGTTTTTTACATAGTGTAAGGAAGAGTTATAAGAAAAATAAGGTGAAAACTTATTGTAGATAGAACAAAGAGCTCGGAGTGAATTATTGAGCGCGTAATTTGTCGTACAAAAAGGCAATTTTATTGGCACGAAGTGGCGAGTTGGCCGAATGGGGACATTTAGTAATATGGACTGAAGTAAGTAGGGAGAATCAATCTCCCCAATAAGAATTTTATGAAGAAAAGCAACTGAGAGCATAGAACGGCGTGACAAGAGGGTTGGGAGATCAATTAATTTTAACCTATCATGATAGGGTGGAAGATTTATATCGGGATCCCAATTGAGACTCCTAAGAGCAAACAGAAGAAACTGTTTTTGGACTGACTCAATACGATCCTCGTGAATAGCATAATATGGGTTCCAAATACAAGAGCCAAATTCTAAAATCGGACGAACAAGAGAAGTATATAGGAGTTTAGTGGTATAAGGGTCATTAAATTCCTTAGACCAACGCTTAACAAAGCCAAGGACACCTTTTGCTTTATTTACTATTGAACAAATGTGATTATTATAAATAAGTTTAGGTTCCATAAGGATACCTAGGTCATTAAAACAAAACTCTCTACCGAGGGTAATGTTATTTAAAGAATATGTTACTATAAATGGTTTTCTGCGATGAAACGACATACATTTGCATTTTGACAAATTTAGATTTAGAAAATTTAGACGACACCATGTATGTAGTGAGTTTAAGTCAGCCTGCAATAAACTGTGCTGCGAAACATCAGAATATGACAAGCATAATTTAACATCATCTGCATACATTAGTGTATGGGCATGATTAATAGACAAAGGAAGATCATAATAAAAATGTTGAACAATATTGGACCTATGTGACTCCCTTGGGGAACACCAGAAGAAACAAAAATAGTTTTAGACAAACAATTGTTAAATAAAACTTTTTGTGTTCTATCGGATAAGTATGACTCAATCCAAGTAACAAGAGACGGAGGAAACCCTATTGCTTTTAATTTGAATAAAAGCTGCTTATGACACACACTATCAAAAGCTTTACTGAAGTCTGTATAAATGACATCAGTTTGGCAACCCGACTCAAAACCATTATTTACAAAAGTGGAAAATTCTAAAAGATTAGTTGTAATAGATTTTCCTTTAACAAAACCATGTTGGGAAGAACTGACAACAGACTTTAATGACTGTTGCAATTGGTCACAAATGATTTTTTCAAAGAGCTTTGGAATATCAGCTCTCAGCTTAGCAATACCTCTATAATTCGATACATCAGACTTGCTACCCTTTTTATGTAAAGGGATAATAAAAGATTCTTTCCAAAGAGATGGAAATTTACATAGCTTTGTGGATAGGTTGAAAAGAATTGATAAAGGAAAACAAATGGAGCTAGAACAATGTTTTAGTATGCAACTGGGAATATTATCCGGGCCAGGTAGGAAAGAGAATTTAATTGATAAAAGACATGTTAATATATTTTGTATGGATATAGCGGGAGGAGATATAAAGTCATACGATGTGATGCTATAAGGATATGAGAAACTAGGATTAACAGAGCTGCAAGAATACGTACTTTGGAAAAGTCGGCAAACAAATCTGATATAGGCGAATCGATGCAACTGCACCATCAAGAAATAATTGCGAAGAACGATATTTGGACTGAACGTACTACGTTTCGTTTAACTTTTATTAAATAATTAGCATAACACCTTTTATTTAATGCATTAAAATCAGAACGTGCGACACAATATTTGACTAAAATCAGTATTAGAGCCACTACGTTTATATTTTTTAAATAAACGCGACTTATTATTTTTTAATCGGTAAAGGCTACGTGAAAACCAAGGCTGTCTTTTTTCAGAGACTGGGAGAGTAGTGAATGGAATGCATCTGTCGAAATAACTGAGAATGGTGGAATAAAAAATATTCGTTGCCAATTCAATATCTGAACAGCGCTCGAGAGCAGACCAATCAGTATTGAAAAGTAAGTGATTTAACTTAACATAGTCAGTTTTTCTAAAACATCTGACACGTCGAAGAGATTTATTTATGTCATGTGAACGACAAATACAGTCAAGCTGAAAAGAGACTTCCAAAGTTGGATGGTGATTATCTTCAGGCATTGTAATAGGAGGAATCCTATTAATAAATACATCAAAACCAGTATCAACAAAAACAAGATCAAGAAGTCTTCCAGAGCTGTTGCGAACATTATTGCACTGTTGCATGGACAATTCAAAAAGACTATCAAGAAACTCATTCTTTACCGCTGGAATCAGCATAGAGGTATCAATCAAATTTGACCATCTTATATTAGGTAGATTAAAATCACCTAAAACAATAAGATGATCTTTTTCATGTAAAAGAGTAGCGATGTATGAGATCGCAGCGGCATGCTGACAGTAGATCCTCATTTCCGAAGAAGGAGGAATGTATGAGCAAGTAATGTATATGTTAAAACCACGAAAAGAAGTTTTAACACATATAAATTCAATGTCCTGATATATACCAATTTCCTCAGACAACAGAGACGATTTGACTGATATTAGAACACCACCACCAGAGCGATTGGCACGATCTTTTCTAAATGTAACAAAATTATCATTAAATAACTCAGTATTGAGTATGTGTGGTTGAAGCCAAGTTTCACTAAAGACAATGATTCAGCAGTAAAAGAAAAACTATTAAGATAAACATTACTAAGCTTAGTTCTTAACCCTCTCACATTTTGATAATGAATTAGGAAAGAAGTGGAACTTAGTTTTTTTGGCACAGAAGTTGAAAAGGGGGCAACTCAACAGGATTCTGTACAGGGATACGTTTACTTTTACAGACGTACTCATGCACAACAATACCAGCAGGCCAGAAATTGGGAAAGAGGCTCATACATTTTTGTTTTTTATTAATAACTAGCTGGTACCCGGCGCGTTGCTGCCTCTCCTTCCTTCTGCCACTCCTTCCCCCTGTCCCACCTTCCCCATGCCGTTTTACTCTACCTCCAATTCTCCCACCCCTCTTCTCATGTCCCTTCCACCCTTTCTCCAACCAACCCTTAGGCTCCTCCATTCCTCTTCCCCTACCTCTCCTTACTTTTCCACCCCTTTTCCCCTGCCCCCTTCAATCCCAATAACACGTATACAAGTATACAACATTTCATCCCTCTATCTTAAATGGTACCCAGCGCGTTGCTGCCATTCCCCTTGCCTCTTTTACCTCCATGCCCCTTTCCCTACCACCTCTTCCACAACCACCACGTCTCATACCACTTCTTCTCCTTTGACGCCAACTTCTCCCAGCCCACTTTCCATGCTCTTCTCGACTCCATTAATATGTATATTCAATGTTGATGCCCTTTCGCACATTTGCTGAAGCCGCATTTGCATTTACATACATACATTTACATAATACATACTTCCTTTTTTATATATAGATTTCATGTTACTCAAAAATCGATATATATATATATATATATATATATATATATATATATATATATATATATATATATATATATATATATATATATATATATATATATATATATATATATATATATATATATATATATATATATATATATATATATATATATATATAATGGAAGTATGTATGTAGGTTCCCTATAGACTCCGAAATCGCTCAACCGATTTTGACCAAATTTTGTAGCAATTTTCAAAATAGTCCCGTGGGTGATCCTGTGAAGTTGGCGATTGGATAAAAAGAAATTTATTTTGGATTTTTTAGATTTTCCTTCCATTCTTTTTTTTTGTTTCAATAAGGAGCATGTGGAAGGTGGGGAAGGGGAAGTAGTGACAGGGGAAAGGGGAATGAACTCTGAAAACATAATTGAATTTACCAAAAAAAAATGTATACGAGTAAATAGCAAAAATAGTAAAAAGTAAAACATAACTAAACGTGGGTTGTAAAAAAATTGTTTCATACAAAACTCAAAATTGGGGGGGTTAATATTTTATATTGTAGTTATCGAGATTGCGTTGTTCATACATACGAGAGACAGATATTCGGACGAACGTAGCTATGAGTATTGTCTCGACCCTTGATGCTGATGAATATGATTTATAACGTCTGCCATGTCTCGGGTATAGCTCTCAAGTGCAGGGTATACAAAATGTGTATACCTGCAAATAAAATATGGCAATTGTCAATATTATCTAAAAATCTAAAGAAATGAAACATTTTTGTATTCTTTTCATAACTTTTTTTTAAATTATATTTTATGGTCAATGTTGACAGAAAAATGTTCAATTATATGTCTTATAAAAATAAACTAACAATAACTTTTGTTTGCTTGGAATAAAAGTCCTCTGAAATTTGAAAAGTTAAAAATTTTTACAGCTTGCTTGACAGTATTTTAAAATTTAAGTATTCATAGAAAAATCATTTGCGAAAACAGAATATAGTGCCTTAAAGATGAGCTGATGGAGTTTCAAGAAAAAAAAGAACAATAAAATACTTTAACTTCGACGGAACGAAACCTTTAGTACTCGTCACACTTTTTGTTCGGCAACGCTGGAGTTTACTTGCATTTTTAAAGTATGATTAGATTTAACAATTTTTAGTATCACTTAGTTTTGCTTTTTGCGATTTCATACGCAAGTTTATTCTGTTATACACAGAAAGTGACAGCAAAGCGCAAAAGTAAGTGAAAATTGTAAAAAACGGGGTAAAACTTGTCAATCTGTGTAAATGTATAAAAAATCGAGACGAATTATAATGAATCCAAGTACTGCGACAATTATAAGGTATTTTTAATTAGGTAATTTTATAAATATTAGATATCTTCTAACGTATGTGATTCCTAAATTTGTTGTCACATGGTGTTCCCATGTACTCGTATTTTTGAATACACGTAATAATAAACATACTGGGTAGTTATAAAAAGTAATGGAAAATGAAATCACTTAGATCTTATTTTGAAACGGTTAGAAGGTGGTTGAAGCTTACGAACTATGTAGACCATTGCGCAAAAACACTCGTTTGGCAAATGCCTCAAATTATTTCTATTCTTCTTTTCACTTGGTTTTTTAAAAATATTGCAAACGAAAACTAAATGTTGCAACCAGTTGTAAGTTGAAAACCAAAGCGAATGAAAATACAATGCAAAAGAGCAAAATAAACAGAGCAGTCTTTCGATTCATTTACAATTCAACTCTGCTTGTCCTGTCCATTTTTTATCTACCTGTGTATGAGCATTTGTATGTACATGTGCAACTGCATCTTATACATACTAGACCACAAACCATCAAATTCAACATACACATTTTTGATATATGAAAAGAGGATAAGAGGACAGAGAGACATGCGAAAGATGCTCAAGCTTATCGCTCGATTACTCTCATTTGTTCTCATTATAAAATGAACCCTCCGTAAGCATTTCATTTTTTAAAAATGCTCACAATGCTTGCTTTGGTTTGTTTGGTCAAACGGACGCATATGAAAACTAAAACATGCGAGCCTATATATGTCATGGTTGCCTTTTTGAATGCATTTTTGCATTTATGAACGTACGTCAGTCGTCTCTAACCATCCGAAGAGTAAGAACGGGTTGTTATTATATATTTCAAACAAACAACGTAATGTGAATGAGGTGATTAAACAAATTATTGATCATATCGGTACAACACATTAAACGGATTCAATATAGGATCATTCTGCGGCGTGCCTCCTTCTGTCGTACCGATCTGATCAATAGTTTTTTTTATCGACTCATTGACATTACTTCCACATTTTAAAATATTACTCGTTGATTATTTTCATCAGCCCTAGCATTGTGAGTTTGTTTAAAGGTTAGCAATTTCCTTTTGTACCATAATCTTTTGATAAAAATGATAATACCATTTCACATAGTGTGAAATGGTATTATCATTTTGTCGGAAAGTTTGCAAAACATTAAAGAACGCTTCGTAGACCCCAAAAAGTAAATATAATATTGTATATATTTTTTTACTTTCAAAGCAATTCCCCTTAGATTTAATACACTTGCGCCAGTGCTTTTTCTTATCATCGAAGTACATCTGATATGTGCTTTTTGGTATGGCCTTTAGTGACAAAACTCCATCCATTCGTGGGTCCTTTCAGTTTTGTGAAAAAAAAAAAATCGCAGGGTGCCAAGTCCAGTGAATAAAATGACTGAGGCATGGTTATGGTGTTGTTTTTGCCCAAAAAATCATGAACAAACAATGATGTGTGGGTAGGTGCTTAGTGATGCAAAAGCCTTGAATTATTTTGCCACAAATTCGGTCGTTTCCTTCGTATTGCTTAACGTAAACGGCACATAACTTTAAAAACTCACGATGCACCACACCATTGTAATCGAAGAAAGCAGTAAGTACATTTGGTCGAACATGGCTCTTCTGGCCTCTTATTGTTTCCCACGTTTCGTCACCAGTTATGAACATTTTGAGGTAATCTGAATCGTCGTCGACGTCATTTAACAGATCCTGAGCGATACTTATGCGACCGTCCTTTTGATCAAAATTTAACAATTTCGAAACACACTTCAAAAAAGAATTGCATGGCAGGAGCCAACCGATATGCCGACATCCTCAGCAACTTCGCTAATAGTGATTCTACGATTCACCATAACAATTTTCTTCCACCAATTTTACATATTTGGCTGCAAGCAGGTATTTAGGCTTATTTTGATCCCCAAGTTTGTAGAGTACCCATATTAACCCACCGTAGACCCCATTAAGCATTAAATTATTGATCAGCACGTTGAAACGAATGTATATTGCCATGCCCGTCTAAAAGTTGCTGCGCATTTTGAATGAATACAGATGCTGAATTTCAACTTTAATAGTCTTATTATGTCTGAGATTGGGCGATGTGATATTGAATTAGCTTTACGTTTACATTTATATTCGATATATGTAAATAAAATAATTATTCTTGATTAACGAGTCGAATAAATAAATTTTGCGGTACTTACAGGCTCGGGTGAAATCCATACAAGCGACGATACCAACCAGAAATCAAATGTCGATCCCAATTTGTATTTATATGATGATGACTTGGAGACTAGGCCACATATATCAACATTTATTTCGTCACTTGCCAATTATGAAAACACGATACCAGCTGCAACAGATCCCGATGCGAAAGCACCAACACCCTCGGCACGAATGGGTAAGAATGCGTTACGATCATTACATACAATAATACGTACATATATAATAATAATGTAATATCAACAACAGGAACCCTGATTGGAGTGTTCTTACCATGTATTCAAAATATCTTCGGTGTAATATTATTTATTCGTTTGACATGGGTGGTAGGAACGGCTGGAGCAGTTTGTGGATTCTTGATTGTACTAACCTGCTGTTGTGTGGTGAGTATCAATCAAAATAAATCAGGGCTCTTTTTATTTCTGGTTGCTTATCGCATTTCAGACAATGTTAACAGCGATTTCAATGTCGGCAATTGCAACGAATGGCGTGGTGCCGGCAGGTGGCAGTTACTTTATGATATCTAGGTATGACGTTAACATATAAGTATAAAATCTATTAAAAAAAATTGTATTTTCTCAGATCTCTTGGCCCCGAGTTTGGTGGTGCTGTGGGGATGTTATTCTATACTGGTACGACGTTAGCCGCCGCCATGTACATCGTAGGTGCGGTCGAAATTGTGCTGGTAAAGTTTTGATTCGCTCAATTTTACATTTTTCGTTAATGTTCTTTTATAATTGCAGACTTACATGGCTCCATGGGCTTCAATTTTCGGCGACTTTACGAAAGACGCGGAAGCCATGTATAATAACTTCAGAGTATATGGAACATTTCTTCTTTTATTTATGGGTAATTTCATGCTTTGTAAAATATGTAATTCCAACTAAATTTTACTCAGTATACTCTTCAATATTACAACAGGTCTAATTGTCTTCTTGGGCGTTAAATTTGTAAATAAGTTCGCAACAGTCGCCTTGGCGTGTGTCATTTTGTCAATTATAGCCGTTTATGTTGGTATTTTCGATAATATTAACGGCAATGACAAACTCTAGTATGTGCAAACCAATTATATTCTGTTTTCTCTTCTATTTACGGATCCATTATTTTTGATTTTAGTATGTGCGTGCTTGGCAAAAGATTACTAAAAGATATCCCACTGGAAAACTGTACAAAAGACGATTCCTTCTTGACTGACTTATTCTGTCCGGAACAAAAATGTGACGAATACTTCTTGAGTAAGTTGAGACCGTAAAATAATCAAAAAATTCCTGGTTGAAAAATTGAAATGTTCATTACTTTAGATAACAATGTAACAATGGTGAAAGGAATTAAAGGTCTTTCAAGTGGCGTTTTCTACGACAATATTATGCCTTCATTTCTTGAGGTACCCACACAAAAAAAAACTCTATCTTCAATCATTTTTCCAATAATCTTCTTTGATTTATTGCAGAAAGGACAATTTATTGGGTACGGTCGAAATTCACGCGATTACGAGAACCTCAGCGGTGAATCGTACAATCAGATTATGGCGGATATAACCACTACATTCACACTACTAATAGGCATATTTTTTCCATCAGTAACTGGTAATAGAGTAAATGCTTTATGTTATTATTAATTACGTATACTTATTAATAAACTTATTAAATATTGTTAAATAATTATTAATGATAAATTGTTATAGGCATAATGGCTGGATCAAATCGTTCTGGTGATTTAGCGGACGCGCAGAAGAGTATTCCTATCGGTACGATTTGTGCCATCCTCACCACAAGCACTGTTTACCTGTCGTGTGTGTTACTATTCGCTGGAACCGTGGACAATCTTCTTCTGCGAGACAAGTAATTAATTGTTGGTTAACTGTAGACTATAAATGTTTCTTCCTAGAATCGCCGAAACTGTTTCAATTCAATGTGTATATAACTATGTATAATTACGTTCTGTGTCTTTTTTAATTCCCAGATTCGGACAGTCAATTGGTGGGAAGTTAGTTGTAGCTAATATCGCGTGGCCTAATCAATGGGTAATTTTAATTGGATCTTTCTTGTCGACATTCGGTGCGGGACTCCAAAGCTTAACTGGCGCGCCACGTCTCTTGCAAGCTATTGCACGTGATGAGATTATTCCCTTTTTGGCACCCTTTGCCAAATCCTCGAATCGGGGAGAACCCACACGCGCTCTTATATTGACTTTGCTTATCTGTCAATGCGGTATTCTGTTAGGTATGTGTACGCAATTCTTTTTATATGAAAGTCAATGACTGTCAACACGGAATTTCACTGCAGGCAACGTTGATCTTTTGGCGCCGCTGCTGTCTATGTTCTTCCTTATGTGTTATGGATTCGTCAACTTGGCTTGCGCTGTGCAAACATTGCTACGTACACCCAATTGGCGTCCCCGCTTTAAGTTCTATCACTGGGGTCTGTCATTGGTTGGCCTCACTCTTTGCATTTCCGTTATGATAATGACATCCTGGTACTTCGCACTGATCGCAATAAGCATGGCTATAATAATTTACAAGTATATTGAATATCGCGGGTGAGTTGAAATATGCCAGTAATAAATTAAATGCTTCATCAACTGTTTATACTTAAACAGTGCTGAGAAGGAATGGGGAGATGGTATTCGAGGTATGGCTCTGACAGCGGCTAGATATTCTCTTATGCGATTAGAAGAAGGACCACCACACACGAAAAATTGGAGACCGCAAATTCTAGTGCTATGTAAACTTAACGACAACTTAATGCCAAAGTATAGAAAAATATTTTCGTTCGCCACCCAGCTTAAAGCTGGCAAAGGTCTAACAATATGTGTATCTGTGATACAAGGTGACCATACAAGGATCCCGAATAAGGCCGTCGATGCTAAAACCATGCTGCGCAAGTACATGAGTGATGAGAAAGTGAAAGGATTCTGTGATGTTCTTGTGGCGCATGAAATAGCTGGAGGTGTCAGTTCTGTGTAAGATCATCTTCCATCTTCATCTTTTCATTTTATTAAAATATATTTTTTTATTACCATTTCAGGATTCAGACCATAGGTCTTGGTGGTATGAAGCCCAACACAGTCATTGTAGGCTGGCCTTACAGCTGGCGACAAGATGGGAAGCAAAGCTGGAAAACATTTATTCAAACTGTGCGTACAGTGACTGCCTGCCACATGGCACTACTCGTACCGAAAGGTATAAATTTCTACCCAGAGTCCACTCACAAGGTACACAACCAGTCAAACAAACATTTATTTTAGAAGAAAAAGTAATACACAAGATGGTTTCACTTTTAGATTGGTGGTAATATCGATATTTGGTGGATTGTTCATGATGGTGGCCTTTTAATGTTACTGCCTTTTCTGTTGAAACAACACCGTACATGGCGAAACTGCAAGTTACGCATCTTCACCGTAGCACAAATGGAAGATAATTCTATTCAAATGAAGAAGGATCTTAAAACGTTCCTATACCATTTGAGAATTGAAGCTGACGTCGAAGTTGTCGAAATGGTAAGTCAACCAACGTCGACGTAAAACATTCAGTTCTAATTTATTTCTCTTTACACCTCGGCGAACAGATGACCAGTGATATATCTGCGTACACATACGAAAGAACGCTTATGATGGAGCAGCGAAACCAAATGTTACGCGAGTTACGATTAAATAAAAAGGAAAACTCAAAAGTGGTATGTATGCGGAAACATTTAATACAAAGAACGCATATCAATATATTTAAGTATATTCTGATTGAAAAAAAAAAAAATGCCAAAATGAATCTTTCTTTTACGCATTATATATTTACACGTTATGGAAAAGGTTCAAACTATAATGGATTTTAAGGAGACATCCAGTGATAATAAATTATCTTTGGTAACAGAAATTCGAAGATTTAGAGATAATATTTCTACACTTGTCTTTGTTTTTTTATAGTTAGAATTTTAGATTTAGTTTTTCTTTTTAAATACTCTTCACACTAAGTATGAGTAATAACCTACTAAATTGCAACACATTAAAGCAAATATCGGAGATTTCATACGGTCTATACCTATAAGTTCGATTGGTCTCTTCTGTCTGTCCATGTCTGTATGACATTTATATTGAACATACATATTCAGGTTAATACAAAAATTTACAGTCGTGGTACTGACTATTTTGCAGACGTTACACGTCGGCCTTTTCTCAAAACAATACTAAACAAATAACAACTTAACTACCATGCCCTAAAGGGGAATCAAACTTAAAGCCTTTGTGATGGAATGCATACGGACCCAGCATCTTGGAATACTGCAGTATGCCGGCTATTTATTTAATATACTTTTATAATTATTATTTTTATTCGGTGCTTCTTTTGGTTCATCTTGTCTCTTGTTTTCCAAAAAAAAAAAAAATTCTCGATTAACATCTCAAAAACGGCCACTTTCAAAGAGTCGCAAAAATCGGATATAAAGGCACATGAGGAATAAAGTTTATTAAACAAAAATAAGATACTATTTACAGGAAAATTCAAATACATAACCCCTACCCTTAAAGTGGGCGTTTCACTATGACCTTAGAGAAAAAAAAAGCCTATATACCGGAAAAAATTGATTTAAAAAATGTTCAGTAATACATAGACAGACGGCCTGACAGATCGAGCTCGTCGAACTTTTCAAGACTATATACGATACTTTATTGGCTCTACGATTTCTCCTTTAATACGCTAGAAATTCTTTGGCAAACTGATAATACCATTTAACACTATGTGTGAATGGTACAATCAGTAGAACTTTTGAAGTATTTTTACAAAATGAGTCAAATTAAATATATATAATAGAAACCAGTGAGACCTGCTCTCACTATACTTTTTCATTACTTGACTTTTGAAGTAAATTAAGTTTGGGAAAGTAACTCTTTTCCTAATAATTTTTTTTTTGTACGAGAACAGATCTATTGTGATTTTACTAATTGTAGTCTGTACCCAAAGGGACAAGGGTATAACAAGTTGGTGCGAATGTGTGCAGCATTGTGGATACAACCTCTAATTTTTTGCTGCTGCGGTTTTGACTTTCGAGAAAATTTTGAGAAACTGAATTTGTGAAAATAGCCAATTGTTCACGTTCAGGATGATTTTTGCGATTGGTATTCACTTGCATTGAGCAATGTGCAGTTCACTTCTTCAATGCCATGTAAATTCAAATCGTGCAATTATCCCCAACGTGAAAAATTTACCATTCTAATGAATTCAATTTCACAGAATCTTCTCGAAAGTGATAACCGGTGCAGGTCTTACAGTTTCAATACGTGTGTGAAGAGTATTAAAGCATCGGTTCAGCCGAAGTAACATTTTTTTTTGTTTTGAATTTTTTAATTTATTTAAAGACACTCAGTTGATACATATTTTTCTATCCAATTCATGAACTCATTAGTCTCACTCATCAATCACTGTTCATATTTGAATAGATAATGGAACTTCTCTGTCTTCTTAATATTTTCTGTACTCAGGGCCACTTTCACTTTAGCAAGTTAACCTCGAATAAACTGAGAGTAACTTTTAACTCGAGTTAACTATCAATTTCTACTGCCATCTTTATATTAGATTCGTATCTATTTTCTTTTTATATGCGATATTCTAAAATAAGGTTTTAAAAAACTGTTTCGCATATTAATCATATGTTTTTTGTTTTGAATCTCCTGCCAATTTCAAAAGCAAACGATACCTATGATAACTATAGTTGATCTGGAATACGGAAATTTATTGTTTATCAAATTTATTGTAAGAGGAGGATTTGGCGCCTTGAAATTTCAAACATTTTTTATGTATCCTGATCCGTCATCATTGATAAAATTGCTATTTTTGCACCATGGGGAAAATTTACAATTTTTTTGTGGCATAAATTAATAACTTAAAGATAAAGCAAGGATTTTTGGCGTACATTAACTCAATTTGATTTTGATAATGTATTATTAATTCATTAATTGCATAGTGTTTTGTTCAAATGCAAGGGACGGACAGTTAAAAAAGGGCTGTAAAAGCGAAGTCATTTTCAACCGCTTCTACTGATCGGATTAAGCTGCAATTGGAAGTGCACGTGTGGATCCGATGACAAAACAATATTATAACGTGTGCGCCATCTAGACCTTCGGTATTTCAACATTGAGTAACTCTGACATTTTTCATCCGATTTCGACAAATGAGCAAGATTTATTTAGGATATTCTTTACCTTTCATTTCAAATCAGCCTCTGAGTACAATGTCGATTAAATGACCGACTCCATTCGATACACAAAGACCAGCTGTTTTTCGGACATTCTGCATAACATTGGCTAGCATTTCGAGCGCTATAGCAGTTATTGCGGCTCGTAGGTTTGCTTTGAGTTCGTCAATGATCTTCGGCTTGCTGGCATAAACTTTACTTTTTAATAATCCTATAGAAAAAGTCTGGTAGAGTGAAATCCGGAGAACGAGGATACCAATCCAAATCACCAAATACGACGCAACGTGTCTCGAGAACTTGCACTGCAAGAACGGCATCGAAGCGGCTGCGATGTTAAAAATATAAGTTTGTCAGACCTTTTTCATGCATCTCCGGACACACAAAAAGCGGAAACATCCAACGATAGCTTGTGCCGTCGCCTGTCTCTACAACTTTAAAGAAGGTCCGATGATAGTTTTTAGCACACTCCGGCCTAAACTGTTATTTTCTCATCGTGCAGTGGTGTTTCGTGAGTAACGTGTGGTTTGTCGAAATCAGCTTAAAAATGGCAGATTTATTCAATGTTGACTTACCGAAGGTCTGGATGGCACACCCTATAACATTTGACGATCAAATCTAAGCGGCGGATGGCCAAAACTAGACACAAAAAATTTACCTCAGTAACTATTTAAAGCAGATAGATGTGATTTGGTAGATATGTACAGGATACCGAGAGAAATTAGATGCATTGGGAAAATGGGTAGTGTCACGCCCAGAGTAAAACCAAATTCGTCATGTCTCAGCAACTATTTGTAAGAGATGGATGAGATTTTGTACATTTGTAAAGGGCACCGAGTACTCTAGTGCTAAATAATTAAAAATATATTTCTGTTTATAGAAAATGCAGAATTCGAAAAAACTTGCTCTTGCTGCTCATTTCCACTCTTGCTGTTGCCATGAGTTCATATGTTCGCTAGTATCTTACCAGATACTGTGTATGCCTATGAACTGCTCGTAAGCGCTCTAGCTTACAGATAGCTGTGAGCTCTTTTCTGAAGATGATTAGATTAAAATGGTAAACGAAACTGAAAGACTCAACGGTAGTCGGAATCATTGGGCTCCCGCAATCCACATCCCAGGGTTGATCAAGTGGCATATCTGAAAGACGAATTATATTATTTAGTCCCATGAAAGAAACCAGATGCTTTCAGAGATGAGGGCTAATGTAGTATAAAAATTTTAATAATTGGTTAAATGTCAGATACTAAAATAGTTTTATTCGTGACTTTGTAGTTATTGAATCCTGAGAACAACAAGTTGGAAAAGTCTAAACTAGACCAAAGCCAAGCCAAGCATTTTGAAGCATTTTACTGTCCAAAGCCTATACCAGGCATATGATAAAGAGAATTTCCTCTATTTTTTCATTTTCACACGCACAGAATGTGAGTGAACCAAATAACAACAAACGCTTTCATGTGCAAGCGGGTGTGCGCTTCACTCAACGTGTTTTCGTTTCTGCTTTGCCCAATAAGTTTGGCTGCGACGGCGAGTGGAGCAATACACCGTGTAACGTTTTTATGATTTTTTGCTTTGCACGGGATAAATTTTTTGATTTGGAATTTTTTTTTTCTCCGAAAATATATTTTGCCAAACTCAATGTATGATATGCGGTGCAATAATAGATCAAAAGCGCAACATTCACCGACATTTTGATACATTGCATAAAAGAAATTATAATTTCTCAGGCGAAGAAAGATTGAAAGACTAAGATCATTTATATATGTCAACTCTTGAAATACACCGCTTGGTTCAAAAGATAATTAAAATTGATTTTTATTTTCAACTTTAAAAATAAAAATCACAAAATAACTTTTATTTTTGACTTTTAAAATAAAAGTTGCCAAATAATTTTTATTATCAATTTTTATTATAAAAGTTAAAAATAAGAGTTATTTTGCGATTCTTACATAAAAATTGCAATATAATGATTATTTCATAATTTTAAGTAATTTTATTTTTGATAAAATAAAAACAAAAATTCGAAATTCCAAGTATTGTTGATTTGCTATTGACGAGACAACTAACGTGCACGACACAAGCCAATTGTGTGCGCCAAAACTAATGAGACAAATTTCTTGGTCTGGGAAGGAGTTGTATCTTTGATACCGGGGCACAACAATTTATGAGGCTATCGACAGCAAGAAATTTGCATGGAGCGGCAAAGAAAAATTAAGCTCTTTTTGCACTGATGGGGCGAGAGTAATGAAAGGGACGGATAAAGGCTTTATTGGGCAACTGCTCAAAAATGGAATTAATATACCAAACTTTCATTGCATCGTCCACCATCAGGTTCTTTTTGCTAAAAGCCTCAATATGGTCAACACTATCAAGGTTTGCATAAGAATTCTTAACCCTTTGATAGGAGGGCATAATTCGCTTACCCACCACAAGCTTATTGCGTTTTTAAAGATGTGGTCGCAGAGCATCATGACCTTTTGGTCTACACTGAAGCTAGGTGGCTGAGTCTAGGAAGATGCGTGGATCGTCTCTTTGAATTACGTGTTGAGATCATAATTTCTTAAAAATTAAAAACAACTGCAAGGACTCAGAAGAACTGCTAAGTCATTTAGAAAACGACGACTTCGTAGTGTACCTTGCGTTTCTGGCTGACATAACACAGCATTTAAATTTTTTCAATTTAAGTTTGCAAGGCGAAAATAAAAGTATTTATGAACTGTTGCGCATTGTCAAGGACTTTTATCGCCGCTTATATTTACTTCATGATTAATTTGCAGCTAGCGTTTATTAAAACTTTTTAAAAACAGAAAATATTATTGTATTATAGTTTTTAAGTAAACTGATTGACATTGACTTACGATTTTAAAAAAAAAAAAAAAAATATTCAATTGACAGGTAATTCCAAGCATGAAGAAAATCGAATTCGGGAGCCATTTTACTGACAAAATTGACTTGAGATTTAAAGAAGCATGCAGAGTTTGTGCAAAATGAGCTGTTAGCCATGCGCTCAGATCTTAGCCTTCCGTTGGATAACGGCATGAGTATATTTTTATATGCTGCACAAAAAACATTTGTAAGCATAGTACTTTGTGTTTGCTGAAATGCCAAAATAGTACTTAAATTATAGAGATAGAAATTAGAGATACCGTACATTATGTACAGGGTGCGCCGTCATAATATGATCAATGAAAATATTGAACAACTTTGACAATTCTGAATAGATTTCGAAAAGTTGTCCTTTTTTAACTAAGCGTACGCCTTTAAAATTTGTCTCAGCTGGTCCTGATATCGATATCGATAAAGTGACCGCCGTATTGGTGAGTCAAAAACGAACTATTACTTTTCGCCGTTTTCCGTCACATTGGTAGCGTCACTACTTCGGAACATTTTTTTTTTTTTTTGTATAGCGGTACGTGATTAAAATTGTACTGATCAGTTGAGAACTGTCAAAGTTTTTCAATATTTCCATTGACCAGACAAAGATGGCTCACTCGTCATATTCGTGATCAGCACGATGAGACGAGTCTATCCATATATGTCCATCCGCCTGTAATTCTGCCTGAGAGAAAAGTTCTCTGATTTAGAGAAAGCTTAGCGAACCTAAACTTGCGTTATAGACTCTCTAGTTGCCGCACTACTACAAACATACTCAGTTTGAAATGTTTTTAAAAATATTTATTGTAATAGTATGCCTTGACTTGCCTCACAAATTGTTTTATCATATTTTCTTAGTTAATTTTGTAATGCACTAGTAGTTTGTAGAAAGCACAGTTGGCGGCAAATCAAGCCCAACCTCGACTGTAGCTCTTTTTATAATTATATATTTAAAAAAATGGTTAATGTAACCATATCTATAAAAAATAAAAGAATTCAAACATCCGAAAACGGGCTTAAAGAGATTTTAGTAACATGAACGAATTGCAATTCGGTAGTAATTTGGTTGAAGGAGTTTTAAGGAACTCCAACGATAGCTATATATCAATATGTCCGTTTATTTTTGTGTGAATTCCGCTTATAGTTTCTCAGTTTCCAAGATGTTAAAATCGGTATAGGGACTTGACAAACGCTACTGAGCAGAGGACATCTTCTAAATCTGCTACTGTCTACTTGTATGTTTTTGTGTGGAAAGTTGAAATGCAGTATGGAGGTTTCGTCCGAATAATCGCATCATAATCGGCCCAAAAAGCATGGAATAACCAAATGCAATGTTACAAACTGAAAATGCCCCTCCTAAATGCTACCAAACAATTTGCTACATTCAGTTTTACCAAAGTTTACAAACCCTTAATCTGTTTAAATGTACTGAAAGTGGAGTATCGTGCACTACTCATTTTCACTTTAATTTGGGGTGAACTGATCGTCATGGTTGGATTACTCATCTATTATGTACACTTAGGATATTTGACTTAGGATATTTTGATAACATATATTTTAAGGAGTCTCTGACATTCTGTATGCTTGAAATCTTTTGACAGATTTTTGTGTTATCTTCCAGGCATATAAAAAATAAAAAAAAAAATAAATTCAAACAGAATGTTAAAGAATGTTAAAGTTCCAATAAGTGCCTAAATACCTTCATACATAAATGTTGCATTCATATTGTAGATCAATACCCGTAGTATCATCAAGTTGTGTTCAAACATTATACTGTACATACTGTGTATGAAAGTTTGTATAACTAATTTTAAAAAACAAATTTGCAGGTGCAAACAATTGTGGATCATCATTACGATGTCACTAAGACAGCCTCCAAAGTTCGGTTTGCAGATCCGACAATTTGCCCAGAGGAGACACAAGTTTATGTAAGTTGTGTATTCACTTTTTTACAATTTAAAATAAATTATTAATTGTACCACTTTCATACTTAAGGAATCTGAGAAAAACGAGCAGTTGAATGCCAACGAAGATGATGAGAGTGAAAGTAAAGAGATCAATGAAAAAGAGTTTTTGAAGAATGATGCAACGGAGAATGTGGAGGACAGCCAAAAGTCCAGTGTAAAACCGTAATAACAGCCGCTCTATTCCATCCTTGAGTTGAAAATAATGAATATTATATTTTCAGGGACGAATTTAATGTACGTCGTATGCACACAGCAATTAAACTTAATGAAGTTATTGTAAATAAATCACAAGATGCCCAATTGGTTATAATGAATTTGCCAGGACCACCTAGAGACGTTAAAATAGAGCGTGAAAGTAATTGTGAGTTAGTTTCAAAAGCAAAAATTTATAATTTGTGTTAAGCTATTTATTAATTTGCAGATATGGAATTCCTGGAAGTTCTGACGGAAGGCCTCGAAAAAGTATTAATGGTCCGAGGAGGTGGACGAGAAGTCATTACAATTTACTCTTAAGAGCAACAAGTTCGCTCAATTTTTCTAAGAGTTTGCAACATTAGAAAACTTTAAGAATCAATCAAATTTTTAATAGTTATTATTAATTTGTTAAATTCAATCAGATGTCCATATATTTTATTTTTACGTAAATAAAATATCAAAAATTGTAACGATAATTTTTAAACGATTATATATCTATTAACACCAGTAATATCATTTAACATTGAGGGTCTTATACATCTTTCTCTATATATTTACAAATGTGAAATCCCACCTTCTCACTTAATCAAGTTTATAGAAATAGGAATTGGGTTTGTAATAATTTTGTTTAGCTAACTCATTCAAAACTGCAGCAGCTGTTATATCAATGTCTATTTTTCTATATTCATAGGGATGGGGATCAATATCAATCAATATCAATATAAACCACTTATTCAAATATAAAATTTGATATGAAATGATCCTTTTGCCTACTAAGAAGAAAACCAAAGTGTAAGCGAATGTACAAGCGAATATACAATATTACTACAACAAAGCGACTTGAACATACCTCGTTGAAAAAATACAGCACACTGATATCGATTTTTCTATCTATTCTAACACTTGAGCAATTTGAAAGCAGTAGTTTGAATCCGTGCGAGTACCCGAAGAGTGGTCGGACACGACGCGCACCTGATTACATTTGGTTTAGACGCATATAAAGGACAAAGACCCAAACATTATTTTTTACACCTTTTACATCTATTTTGAAATGTCATCAGTTTGTTTAAAAGCTTTTAAAGTATCAAAGGAGGCATCGTAGACCCCATAGAGTACGTCGATTCGATCTAGCCACGTATATTTTTTTTTTTTTTTTTGTATGTAGCACATAGATTGGATCGTTTGCAGAAGTGAAAAAATTTTTGGCCATTCTCTTGGGAACGGCCAAATTACGATTACTTTGCAAACGACAGCTCACAAACTTCTAGAACCACCAATTGTCGATTATAAGGCCGCTTTCGACATGCTGCTAAGAACGATGTTCTTCAATGTCCTATCTCAGCAAAGATCGTTCGTCTTTGCATGATGATGCTAGCACACACTCAAAGTATCGTCAGAGTAGAAAATAAACTCTCCTAGCCGTTTGATACTAAGAGAGGTATCATGCAAGGTGATGCTTTACCGTGTGTTATTTTCAATCTTTTGATGGAGTACATCCGACGTCGATGTCCATACATAGATATTCCATAAGGAGGTGATGCTACTCGCGTATGCTGATGACATTGATATAATCGGCACAAACGGACGTCGAGTTAGCAGGGAGTTCTCGGAGATTGAGAAAGAGTCACATCTCATGAGCCTAGCGGTGAACGAGGACAAGGTGTGTGAATTTCAACTCCAATGTTGTAGAAAACTTTGACTATCTGAGAACAGAAATAACCAGAAACAACAACGTTATACTAGAGATCAGACGAAAAAACACGGTTGTAGCAGTTAGAAGTAGAGCCCTCTCTCGAAGTATTAAGATACAAATCTATAAGACACTGATAATCCCGGTCCTGCTGTATGGCGCAGAAGCATGGACCTTGGTGAATCACGAGCTGTATGATGAGGTTAACATAGTCCACCGCATTCAATTCCAGCGGCTGGGGTTGGGGGATGGGGTCGTTTGCAGAAGTGAAAAGTTCTTCGGCCGTTTCTCCTGGGAGCGTTCAAATTACGATTCTTTTTCAAACGGCTCAAGCAGCTCACAAACGTCCGCTAGGACACGTATCTCCTGGGTAAGCCACGGAAACTCCGTGGTGAGCACATTGTGAGAAGGCAATCACTCCCCTTAATTAGGGGTTGGTGCGCTGGGTTTGGTTCCCGCCACCGCAAAAAAAAAAACACAAAGGAAGCCTCGGATAAAATCCACCAATGATGACGACCCCCGCAAACCATGATTTACGGATATGCACCTGGAATGTCCTGTCCCTCCACAGGGCTGGTGCAGATATCCAGCTTGTTGATGTCCTCGACAAATTTAAGGCTGACATCACCGCAATACAGGAAATGCATAGGACAGGGCTGCACAAAAAAGGCATCCTGTAACATCTATTATAGTTTCCTACGAAGAAGCACGAATTTGGATGCGTTTTCGTGGTTAGTAGTAAACTACGAGATCTTGTATCCAGTTTCATACCTGTGGACGAACGCCTGGCCGCGATATGTATAAAGGCTAAGTACTTCAACATTAGCCATTTGTGCACACGCCCCGATGGAAGTCGCAGACAATGCGGCCAAAGATGAATTTTACAAGCGTCTCTACGAGCGCAATGGAGAGAGGCTAATCAATTTCGCCGCAGGTCGGAACATGGTAATCAGTAGCACCAAATTTCCACACCGAGACATACACAAGGCTACTTGGCGCAGTCCCGATCAAAAGACACGCAACCAAATTGATCATGTTGTGATCGATGGGAGGCACGCATCGAGCGTGTTGGACGTACGAACAGCACGAGGTCCCAACATCGACTCGGACCACTACCTTGTGGCAGACAAGTTATGCACCAGGCTCATCATGGTGCATTCCGCACGTCCCAACACTCAACGAAAGTTAGACGTCGGTAAGCTGATATCACAACAGACCGCCGAAGCCTTTTCAGCCAGACTCTCCCAGCTGTTCCGAGAGTCCTCTCCGACTTCTGAAGATATAGGTGAGCAGTGGAGACATATCTCCCACTCCATGAATACGGCTGCCAAGGAGGTCATTGGGTACACCAGATCTGTGGTATGACGGGGAGTGTCGCCAGATGTGGGTTTGCATGGGACTGCCTCAAAAGTGGGTGGGACACGCCCATTCGTACACGTATACGAAGCGGTTGTAAACTTAATTCTACCAAATAGATTTCAAGTTAATATTGATTTAAATAAAACATTTTTTTTTATAAAAAACACAAGTGGGCGGTGGGATGGTATGGGGGACCTGGGACACGCCCATTAGTTTATGTACGTTAAGCTTACTTACTTAGGTGGCTCTACAGCCGTTGATCGGTCAAGGCCGCACACCATTCGGTCTATTTTAGTGCGCGCCGGCGCCAGTCGCTGGCAATCTGGAGCTTCTTCAGGTCATCATAGACCTGGTCTTGCCATCTTTAGCTCGGACGTCGTCTCTGACGCCGTCCACCAATCGAGATCAGGTTTCTGTCGTATACCTTTAGTGCTTTGGGGGTCATCCGTCTAGCTTTCGTTGAGTGTTGGGACGTGCGGAATGCACCATGCTTAGCCTCCTGCGTACCTTGGCTGCCACAAGGTAGTGGTCCGAGTCGATGCTGGGACCTCGTGGGACTATGTCTACAGCTCATACAGCTCAACAGCTGAGCCAAAAGTTCAGCGATTAGCAAGCGTGATTCTTCGTCTAATCTCTCGGCTGACGTTGTTATCGCTGGTAACTTCCGTTCCCAGATAGACGAAGTAGAATGTGGTGGAATACATTCTACGCCACTGCCCATAGGTAGATTAAAAAAGTCGTACGATTAAGCCTTACCGTGCCTGAAACCTCTCTTTGTATGAAAGGCTTCGGAGATGTTCGTTCCTACTCGGACGACACTTTGGGTATGTGTTAGTGTTATTATACAAAGGCGCTGGGATACAAAGTTCAAATAGGGTGTTGAAGAATTTCGTTCTTATCGGTGTGTCGAAAGCTTCCATATAACCGACAAATAGGTGGTGTGTGTCTTTGTTGCTCTCATGGGTCTTCTCCAAGATTTCGCGTAAAGTGAAAATTTGGTCACTGGGTGACCTCTTTGGTCTGAAGCCACACTGATACTGCGTATCAGTGCATTCATGTATGGCTCCAGCCGTTTACACAGTACGCGGGACAAAATTTTGTATCCTATTGAAAGGAGACTTATTCCCCGGTAGTTCGCGCAGACAGTGGGGTCTCCTTTCTTGAAAATAGGACAAAGAACACTGAGATTCCAATCGTTGGGCATGCATTCTTCGCTCCATATTTTGCATAAGAGTTGGTGGATATGCCTTACCAACCATCGGTCTTGAATAACTCAGCTGGCAGCTCATCGGAGCTGGCCGCTTTGTTATTATTCAGCTTTTCAATTACTGAGTTGACCTCGTTATAATCCGGTGGCTCTACAAGAGAGCCATCACCAGTGGGTATGGCTGGGAATGCTTCTCTATTGGCGGTATTGTTCTCTTCATCGCCCCCAAGTAGGTTAGAGAAATGACTTCTCCATAGTCTCAGTGATTCCTATGCATCTGTAACCTGACTTCCATTATTGTTCTTGCAGAAAGAAACGCCGGGCATAAAACCTTCGGTCAAACGCTGGACCTTTTCATAAAATTTTCGAAATTCATTTCTATGACATAACACCTCAACATCCTCAAGCTTGTTCCTTTTTTTTGCGTCTGAAAGGGGTTTACCTTCTTTCCTGCCACATGGTAGTAGTCCAAGTCGATGATGGGACCTCGTACCATTCATACATCAAACACGCTCGATGGATGTCTTCCGTCGATCTCAACATGAATAACTTGATTGAGTGTATGTTGATTGGGACTTCGCCAAGTAGCGTTGTAGAAATCTGGTGCTATTGATTACCATGTTCCGACCTGCGGCGAAATCGATTAGCCTCTCCCCATTGCTGGAGGTAGCGTCGTGAAGGCTAAATTTTCCGACTGTTGGGCCAAAGATTCTTCCTTCTCAATTTTGGCGTTGAAATCGCCAAGCACGATTTTTACATCGTAGTTTCCTACTAACCACGAAACCACACCCAAATTCGTGCTTCCTCGCATGGCAACTATAATAGATGTGGAGCAGCGCTGCCCTATCCATCGCTTTGCCTGTATTGCAATGATGTCGGCCTTGAATTTGTCGAGGACATCAACCAGATGTATATCTGCTCCAGCCATTTGGAGGGACAGGACATTCCAGGTACAAATCCGTAATTCACGGTCCTTAAATTGTTTGCGGTGTTTGTCATCAATGGGGGATTGAGGCTTTCTTTGTGTCTTCACTGGTACTTTTTTTCGGTCTCGGGAACCAAACCCAGCGCACCAACCCCTTATTAAGGGATCACAAACCTGCATTTTGACGCCATATATGTAAATACATTGGTTCAATCTTTTGTAATACTGTGAGGAGTATGGAAATTTATTGAAAAGTAACACTGTTAAATAATTTACTTTGAATTGTCGAAATGTTCAACTTCTGAGCACTAGATAAAAGCACACTTTTAGTTTTTAATTTTTTAAGAAATAATATTTTACACTTTGTTTAGTAAACACTGTGTTTTTGCGTTTCTGCTTTCGAAGTAGATTAAAAGTGACGTCTTTTGAAGGCGATGTCAGTCGGAGTTTATGTTTGTATGCATCCTCTGGACTGCAAAGCCCAGAAATGACTCTACCTCGATTGCACGCGACCATAGATCCACAGGAGTTGAAAAAGTGAATCACGCTATGCGGGGAATGACCATACTCAGGACAGCAATCATTGGTGCTGATACCGAAACGTTCCCTGAAAAACTGTTGGAGCATGTTGCTCCATCCAAATCTTAATTGTGCCCATTTAGTCCTGGTGCTACGATATATATCAATAGATGGCAGCCTGCCAGCAGCCAACGATTTGTGGTTTGAGAACTTGATGTTGCGAGCGTTAAAAAAAGTTAACAAATTCTTTAAATAGATATTAATTCTCGCACAATTTTAATCGACTTCCACGTCCGAGGATAAAATGGTATAATCACCCGCATAGACCACCAATTATATATAGGAAGGAGGTAGATGCATCTTGGCCAAATACAGGTTCAACAGATGGGGAGAAAACTCCACCGTGCGTCACTCTCATCTTTAATTTTCGATACCCCGATTTTATTCCTGAACAAAAGATGTGTGGTTGTTGTGGCAGTATTGGTGCAATAGTAGCTGTGCTGCTATGAGAGTGAGGTCCTGACCTGGTTCGAAGATGGAGCCATCCGGCACACCTTGGAAACTGAACCCAGGTCACATCTCGGAAGATATTCCTCCTACAGACTGACCGGGTCCAGGGTTCCGAACAAAGCCGGCGCGACCCAGGAGTATTTTCAGTTGCGTTGACAAAAACTGCTGACCCATATTAAAAATATTTTTAATTATATTTTTTTAAGGTGTTCAGGAAATTGTGTGTCGCTGCAGATATGCAAACTTGCAAGGATTGCTTCTACAACAGCCATGTGTACAAATCGTTTGACATCTATTCAACACTGTTGAAAATTTTGATTATATTGGTTTATATTTATGTGGAAAAATGCCATTTAAAATCAAATATTTATTATTTCTAGCAAAGTTGCACCGATACACAACTTACTGAATACCTCATACCTTATACAGGCACTTGGGCTGGTGTTCACAATATTCGCTGATTCTCTTCGCTGATCGGTCCGTGGTCCAATCGTTCAATCGTCCAATCGTTGGTCGGGCGTTTCTATCGCTCTTGATAAATTTTCTCCGTATCTTAGTTCTAGGCGCGATTTATGCTGGTCGGGCGTTTTAGCTGCTTTGGAAGTAGATGCTCTGATTCTAACTTGTCGAATGCGTGAATGGCGATATATCCGCTTTGATCTTGATTTTATGCAAAACTACCTTCGCATTGTTGCGGCGTTTCGGTTGTCTTGTTGACGGTTTATTCCATTCACTGTCGGGTTGTCTGTTTTTTCGGAGGCAGTTTAAATTATATTACTTGGAAAGTGCACACTGCGTAAAAAACTCACAGCTTTTACTTCGCACAACCGAATTATTTTTTTTAATTTATCTATTGTACTAAAGTTCAGAAGCAAAAATGTTGATTGAGGCAAGCCAATGAATACTATAATATGCAACACATTGAAATAATTGCACAAATAAAATATGTGAAAGTGAACTCTCACGTTCCCAATGACGACAGGGTTTTCGCCCCGGACCGATCTGCACAAGGAAATTTGTGCAGGTAAAGGTTGTCCAACTCAGCCCATGTGGCTGCATCAGGTATATATGTATACAATTTTTTATATGGATTCAAAAGTTTTGTCGGCGTAACAGTTGAAAATACTCCTGTGCCGCGACGGCATTGAGAGGAACCCTGGACCTGGTTCTGCTCTATTTGTGGGAGAAAGATTTCCAGGAATATAATCTCGGTCCAATGTTCTAGATGTGGCAGATGGTGCCACCTGAGATGATGTTCGGGCCTCCAATCTCATAGGGACTGGACGGAGCAATCGTTGCTAACTGTTGCTTAGGTAACACTACTTCTGATACCAGTGAAAGCACAGTTGTTGTACCCACACCTAACACAACTGCAACAACTACCTCCTCACAAACAGCTGACGTTGCAAGCTGGGTATGCTCCGAATCAGCAAATCAGATACATCGCAATGTGCGTTGTAACGGTTGTTACAATTGGTGTCATATGAGGAGGTGCACTGTTCTAAGGTCTCATAGAGATTGGAGTGCTGACTTCTTAGCGTCATGCTGTCTATCCGTACATATAAATATAATGCTTGTCCCACCTGTGTCCCGGTCATCCGTGAGGGCGTCATGTAGCTCCTGTTCTACGCAATCTTCGCGTACTTTTACATGGAGCGTCATGACGTCTTAATTGCAGCAGTGCAAGAGACCAAACTCACAGACTCATGTCGGCTGGCATCTGTTGCTGACAGTGGAGGAGGACTGGCATTCACCGTTCATCGAACGGTGAATTTCAGATCTTTTTCACTGCCTTCTGTTGGTCACCAGAATTCATTTCTAGAGACACAATGTCTGGCTGTAAAGTCCGGAGATGTCGATATTGAGTTTGTGAACTTATATCTTCCACCAGTCAACAGCTGCGACCCTGGGTATAATATTCTATATATATATTCTTGGTATATATTCTTGGTGATTTCAATGCACATCATGAGATGTGGTTCTCGGAGCTAGGGAATGACCTTAGGGGTATAAGTATAGCGGACCAAATATATAGCTCTCCTTTTTGTAAAATCAACGAGGACTGTGTAACCAGGATGAGTACTACCACATCCAGCTCCCCTGATTTAACTGTCGTCAGTGAATCGCTTATTCCATACTCTGAGTGGTCGATTGATATAGCGTTGGGCTCGGACCATATGCCTATTGTGATTAGCATTACTCGTCCGGAAGATTTTGTTGAATCGGATCGTCGAGTCTTTGTGAACTACAATAGGGCTGACTGGACTGAGTTCACACGTTGTATTGATCAATCAATCAGCGGTCTCTTGCCTCCCAATGATGTTAAGGTAGGTGAAAGAATTCTTAGAGACGCGATCACTAAGGCTGCAAAGAGGCATATTCCTGCTGGCAGGTTTCCTAATATTAGGCCAGGCTTTCCAGCAGAAGCTGCACGCTTAGTGACCTTGCGTGATCAAATTCGTGACAATGATCTGGGTGACAGTTGTATTGCCTCGTTGTCTCAAAATGTGAATAATCTCGTTTCGGAACATAGAAAGGCAAAATGGCTAGAGCACTTGGGTTCGGGTTCGCGAAGTTTGTGGAACACTATTAAAAAGATATCTGGTGTACCGCGGAATAGAGCTCTTTCATCTGTTACATTTGAGGGAATGCAAATAGGATCGTCAAAGAAGTGTGCCACCTATTTCTGCAGACAGTTCGTGCAACACTCTTCTCAGCAGAATATGTTAAAGCGTAAATCCATACGTCACATTAGAAAGAAAACAGGACATGAAGATTTGGTAGATTTTACATGTAAGGAGGTTTTGGCTGCTGTAGGGAAATCAAAATCATCCAAGGGAAAGCAAGCTGAAGCACCTAGGGCCTATATCGGTAGTATATCTCACGCATGTGTTAAACCTCTCCATTTCCCAACTAATTGTCCCTGACGTATGGAAGGTAGCAAAGATTGTACCTCTCTTAAAACCTGGCAGTGAAGCTGAACTTGGTGAAAGTTCTTAAGTCATTATTACTTCCCTCAATGACAGAACACTGCCTTCTAGCAGATTATCAGTACGGTTTTAGGAAATGTCGTGGTACGACTTCAGCACTAAGCGAAATCACAACTTTTATAGCTGATGGACTTAATAAGCCGAGGCCATGCGAACGTACAGTGATGGTGGCTCTAGACTTGAACAACGCATTTGACAGAGTTGATCATGCAATCTTGTTTCAAGACCTGGACTCCACCTCACTACCTGATAAAACCAAACGCTGGCTATTGAACTATATTAACGGGTTATCGTAAGTTAAAGATAGGTGTTCCGCAGGATGAGGTTCTCTCTCCTCTTCTGTTTAACCTTTATTTGGCAAAGATGCCTCTTCCGCCTCTCCATATAAAACTTGTGACATATGCAGATTCTATTCTATCTTATCCTCGGGCGTGAATATCTATGATATCTGCGCGAGAATTAACATCTATTTGGATTATTTATCAAATTTTTTCAATGCTCGCAACCTTAGGCTTTCAACTCATAAGTCTTCTGCACCTGACTAAGGAGGTGAGGATGGAATTAGATGTCTCTGTTGGAGGTGTAAGGATTCCTACTGTTCAGTACCCGATAATATTAGGAACTACATTTGACCCATTGCTTAGATTCTCGGCTCATGCCAACGAGACAAATAATCGTCTTAAGTCAAGAAATAAAGTGCTGAAAGCGCTTGCCGGATCTTCTTGGGGTAAGGATAAGGAGACTATAATAACAACTTATAAAGCTATTGGACGTTCTGTCCTAAATTACGCTGCTCCTGTATGGACCCCTTTCCTAAGTAAGACTCAATGGTAATGCCTGCAAAGAAGTCAGAATAGTGCGCAGAGGACTGCCACTGGTTGTCTGCAGGTGACCCATGAGGATCATTTGCATAATGAAGCGATGATACTA
>JAWNNQ010001613.1:0-43892 GCA_035044765.1 Leucophenga montana | reverse complement strand
CTCTTAATTATAGAATTTTGAATATAATAGCTGTTCTCACTGGAGTACAGCTATTTCTGTTATATTATGAACTTTCAACTAATTTACTTATTGTCTTATTGATAGATTGTAAATTAATAATTATAAAAAAAAAAAAAAAAAATGTATTTAATGTTGCTTGCATTAAAAAAATATGCGCATTAAGGCATATCAATTACTAACAAGACATTTAATAACATTCACATTAAGCATCAAGCTGTGCTCTTAGCAGATGAAAAAAATATCTATACTAATATAATAATGAAGAAAGATTTGATTGTTTGTTTGTTTATTTTTTTTTTTTTTTGTTTGTTTGCATTGAATAGGATCCGAAACTACTGGACCTATATTATATTTTCGAAAAAATTAGGGATCCTTACTAAAACTCCAATAATGTAACCCAAGGAGTAAAACCCGCTCTGCTAACTAAGCAGCACCATAATATGCGATGTATTCATCACTGTGGTACGGGAGGGGAGCGATATATTTTCGCTTGAAAATATTTTGAATTCGCTTTATATGTATTCGTTTAGTATCTAATATGAAAAATTCTCTCATCAAAGTATTTGTAACCAAACTCCTCCGAAACGGCCGATTTTATGAAATTTTTTGTGTATATTCGGTAAGTATGAGAATACGTCATAAAGTATTTATCAAGCACCTACCCCTACATTTTAATGATCTCTGATTTGTTCAATTCCACTCTGCCCCGAATAGTAGAACAACTATTAAAATATCGAAAAAATTCACGGAAAAAAAATTATATTAAAATTTATAATAAAATTAATATATTAATGAGGTCGTGGAGGGCAAGGGAAAGGAGGTAGGCAAAAGTTGGAGTGAAAGGAAAACAGGACGGGGGTGGGAAGAACTGGGACGTGGTAGTACGGGAAGATGTGGTAGGGAAAGGGGCTGGGAAAAGAGAGGTAGGAGAAAGGGCTGCAACACGCCGAGTTCCTTTTAAAAAGAAGAGGAATGGTGAAAAGGGGATTGTTGGAAAAGAGAAGAGGCAATTAGAATGGGAGGTATGGGAACGATGGTAATTTAAGTGGGCAGTGAGAAGAGGGGTAGTGGATTGGGTGGTAGGGTAAGGGATCATAGGGAAGGAGGGGTAAAGCTAGGAGACGCAGGGGAATGACAGCAACGCGCTGGAGACCATTTAAGATGGAGGGATGAAGTGTTGTATACATGTTAATGGGTTCGAAGGGGCAGGGAAAAGGAGTGGTAGAGTAAGGAGAGGATGGATAAGGTGTCAGAGGAATGGGGTGGTTGGAGAAGAGGTGGAAGAGTCAGGAGAAGAGGGGTAAGAGAATTAGAGGTAGAGTAAAGGGGCATAGGGAAGGTGGGGCAGGGGAAAAGTGCGTCAGGGAGAAGGAGAGGCAAGGGGAAGGGCAGCAACGCGCTGGGTACCAGCATAAATTTGTTGGAGGCTATCACTGGAGGGTACCGTCACATGCCTCTAAATAATTAGGCGAAGCGTCCGTCTACATGAAGCCACCATTTCAAATTTCAAGTTGATTTTGACTGAAATGAAAAAGTTTATCAAGAAAAATGCCAAAATTGGGTGGTGGATTTGTATGGCGGCCCCTGAAATGGAGAAATCACATCTATTTCTTTTTATGTGAGGAGTACGTCCATATGAAGTCAGTTTATTAAATTTTAAGTTGATGTTTACTGTAATAAGAAAGTTGTCATACTAAATCGAAAAATTGGGCGGTAAATTTCTTTGGGCTACACTTGAAAGTGGGCGTGACATGCCACTCTACATTTATGTTACATATCCTTCCATAATAATCCGACTGCAAACCAAGGTGTCTCAAAAGAAAGTTCACTCCAGTAGCGGCAATTTTACTTGTTTACATGTCCATTAAGATGGAAATGAGCTTCATCCGAAAACAAGATGTTGGTAAACGTTGGAAAGCGCTCAATCATCTGGTTTATGAATTCAAGGCTCTGCCCAGCATCCTGAGGCTTTAATTCTTGCACCAACTGAATTTTGTAGGGGAGCAGCTTTAAATCTTTGTGTAAAATGCGGAACAATGATGAGCTATGCACGTTTAAAGCAATTGGAATCGAAAGGTCCGGGTTGTTACGTGGACTGAGTAACACTGTCTAAGTTTTCGAACGTTCTCGAAGACCTTGGACGCCCGGATTTTGATTTTTCCAGCGTTGAACCGGTCTCTTGAAACGTCGCTGAATTACCGTTTTTATAAAACTCACGTACGCACTCCGCGCCCCTCGGAATAGTTGCGTTCACGCAATCAGCAAATCAAATGTGAACTTTCTTTTGAGACACCCAGTATAGTAAACTCAGCCTCGAAAATAAACTGCTTATTTACAAATCAATCATTATGCCTACCTGGATGTATGGAATACAATTATGGGGCACTGCTGCTGCCACAAATATAAACCGTATACAAGTACTTCAAAACAAGGTCTTGCGTAAAATAACAGATGCTCCTTGGTATATGCGCCATAAATTTTTACATCGAGATTTGAAAATACCAACAGTAATGGAACAATTGAACTTCCACAGCAGCAGATATAATGATCGACCGGCTTCTTATGTTAATCATTTAGCAGCGGCTCTGGTCGTTAATGCATGTCGTAGACGGCTCCAACGATTTCATCCAAATGATATTCAAAATAAGCAGTAAGCCTTATTTTTTGTTACTTATGTTAACGTACATACTCTAAGCTAAATGCCTTAATGTCCCTTTTTTTAACACCCATATGTATTATAGTTTTTAAGTAAACTGATCGACATTCACTTATGATAATACAAAAAAAAAAAAAAAAATATATGTAAAAAATTCTTTGGTGCCCAACAAAAACACTTGTATAGGTATAATACATTAATGTATGCACTGAGTGTATGTACATGATTCCAATATTTAACACCTGTATATGTGTACAGGACTACCAGTTGTCCTGGTTGCCAGCTGGGATAGCTCAGGCTTTCCAGAGTCTGCTTCACATAAATAAATATATTTGCTGAGGAAAGAAAATACTTTTGCCATTAGTGGCCTTGCGCCAGTGCAAGTTCTGAAGTTGAAGTTTAAATTATTCTTGCTCCAGTGCAAGTCCTCAATTCCGAATTAATATCATTTATTCCAAGATTATATCCTTGCTCCAATGCAAGCCTTTTATATCATAATTAATATTTATTTTAAAATATTATCCTGCTCCAATGCCGAATTAAATTAAGGCACATAGTTTTCTATTTTTATTCTTAGAATCCACCTACTCAAATCCAATGTTCAACTCCTTTCAGAACCTAATGGACAACAACTTTTTATTTGATACCAATGTTCAAGTCCTTTTCATCAAAACTTCTATGACCTTAAAATCTACTACTCAACTCCTTTACTTTTATGCTTTTAGGATCAAGTGTTCAAATCCTTTTCCTTCCACACCTCTGATCGAAAAAGAAAAACTGGAGCAATATCTATAACAAACACTACACAACAGCTGTCAACGTGTTGCTGGTAAACACGCAAAATATGCCAATGATTAAGGAATAAAAAATAGAAATCGATATTTATATAGAATTCCATCAGCAAATACCACCAAATATGTTAATCGATATGTCTTACTTAGTCCGTCCGATAAACAGTCGCAGGAAGTGGAAGTAAAAGCACCGAAACCACCACCAATATTTGCGTATGACGTAAGCAACATCAATCCTTTGGAGCTACTACTAAAGAAATTAGATGGAGATAAATTTGAACTAAAAATCTTATTCCTAAACGAATTTAAAATTCAACCGAAATCCCTTGAAAAGTATTCAATTACAACTAAAGCCTTAATGAAAATAAAACAATATATTGCACACGTATGGGTTACAACAGGAGCAGAGCTTTATCGTTGTCGTAAAGGGCATTTATCACACAACTTTTAACAGAAAACTGTAGCTAAAGGCTTGAGTCCACTCAAGCAATACTCTGACGTACTACAAATTAACACTGCACCAATACCAAATCAGCTAGTTCATAATGCACTTGCTGAAGCCACTCCTCTTGTAGTAGATATGAAAAAACTCAAAATCATGATGAAGTCGCTATTGCTACCTACCTTTGCTAGCTACCGTCGTCGCCAACTTTTTTAATTTCTAATGGGCTTTTACAGCACATCCAAGAAGTTAAACTAGAAAAAAATGTAAATATTATGTCAACACTTTACCGACAGAAAGTTTATCAGTATACCACAATACTTAGTTTATACCACCAATCATCCTGTTGGTAAGGCCTATGGTGGTACAGCGGTCATTACAAGGAAAAGCATACCGCACATAGTCCTTGAAAAATATCAAAAACAGTACTTGCAAGCAACAAAAATTGCGGTTACAGTATGCATCTGACTATAGAAATTCAAAAAAACATAACCTGTTTGAAAATTTTAGTTTATTATTTTAATTAAAATTTTGAGGTCAACACCATTTGAGGCTAACAATGCCAGGAGGACGAGCACTATTAAGAGCAATACAAGTAAATAATGCGTTTCGTATCTCCTCGGGCGAACCAACATATTGGTCCAGCGACATGTGCAAGTAACCGGTTCTAATCGACCAATTTATAGTTAAAGCAGCTTCTAAACTTTAACTCACCAATTATCGCAGTAATAAGTAAGTGTCGAACCAAAACTCAAAAACCTGCAGTCCTTCACAACTAAGACACCGACTGGGAAATTCTTAGGCATATAACAAATGAGTCTTTAGTATTGCAGATAATTCACTTAAATCACAAACGCATATAGATAACGCAGTTGAGTATCTTACAAATATCATTCAGCAAGCAGCTTGGTACATTTTCAAGACAGCAGAGCGATTGCATCTATGGCGAATATTCGCAAACACCTAGAAGCCCCGTTTACAAGAAACGATTTAACAAAGCAGTAAAAACTGCAAAACAAAAGCTAAAGAAAAAAGGAAAATAATAAATTCGAAAACTATGTAGCAAATCTGTCTCCATCAGAAGCGACTGACTACTCACTTTGGAAAGTGAGTAGTCCATCTAGGTCAACCGACAAATCGTATTTCACCAATTAAAAAAAAAAAAAAAACAAACAAAAGGTTAACTTTCGTTTGAACCGAAGCTCTAATACCATTCACACGAACTTTTAAATCGTATTGTAAAAAATACAAGGGGGAGTGTATAAATATAGGCTACAGACCCACTAGACCCACTATGTATAAAGCAACCATCTAGAAGATGCAAATATGCGTTTTAAATTTGGAAATTAGGACACGATGTCATACTTTGTCAAAAGCTTTTGAGACATCCAGGAAAGAAGCGATACAGTATTCTTTTCTTTCAAAAGCAGTTCTTGCAAGTAGTATACTCTATGTACTTGTTCTATTGTGAAGTGGTTTTCTAAAACCAAATTGATGTGAAGGGATAAGATTGTTTTTTTTCTATATGTTTTTCTTATTCTGGTCAGCTGGTCATCTAGTTGTCGTAAAACCCATAAAGAATATATATTCTTGATCAGCTCGACGAGACGAGTCGATCTAGGTATGTCCGTCTGTTTGTCTGTCTGTCTGGATGTTGTTGCGCATTTTTTGGACAATAATTATAATGCTATCCAGTTGAAAATTGGCACATACACATTTTTTTACGATTTTCCATGCGATAGAAGATACGAAGCTCGAAATCGAAATATTATGAAAACGGCAATGATACAAAAAGATTGGAAAAGATTGGTCAGAAGGCCAGATAATGCAGAGAAAAAGAAAAACATGTGTCGACTAGTAATACTGCAATACAAATGTTTTTTGATAAAGGACAATGGTGTCTTGACTCTGTGAAAGCATTACACATGTCTTTCCAAAGATAAAAGTGAGATAAACAGAGACTTGAAGTACAAACGTTGAAACTTGCGAATGATATGTCTGCTGAAATAGAGGGTAGTGTTAAAGCTTTTGTAGAAACCATGAACGGCCAGCGAGCCTATGTTCCAGATCTGAGGTCAAATTTTCTGTCAGTATCGTGAATCACTAATCACGGTTTTGCAGTATTTTTTTTTTTTTTTATAATAGAAAGAAAACTGGGGAAAACATTTTCAACTACGTAGACGCTGACTTTGATTCACACTACGTTTTCACATACGTTTTCACATATGCTAACGCAGTCGTCAGTTGGGAATCTCGAAAGCAGCGTAGCTTAGCTCTATGCACTTCTGAAGCCGAATACATGACAATCTCCGATCCATAGAAATGTGCAACTCACCTCAAAACTAAAAAAACTATGTCATTGAAATTGTTTAACATAAAATTATTACTTAATATTACTGTTTGCTAATACGTATTATATAACGTTTTCGTACTCATAAACAACCTCTTTTTTTATTGTTTACAATCTGTTTAAGGAACATTCAGTAATAATTATATTGATTTTAGCTTATTGTTGCGAGTAAGGGAGCCCATTAGTACCCTTAACTAATATATATGATTATAAACAATTTAACAATATGTTTAATTAAGCAACAGCGAATCTTCGAAGTATACGACTGGTGTCATCTGAATTAGCTTCTGTAGTTCAAGAGCTGCTGGGCTTGGGTGCATATTTATTAGTGTTTTATATTTGTTGCTGATGTTTTTATTTCCTCAACTATTGTTGAAAACATACTAAGGCGCATTTACGCACATTCGAGGAAATTTAAACCGTTGCATGATTTCTATGTTGGCTTTTCTGCTCAAACACATTACTGAATGCCGTAGGGTTAATAATAACTTTATATATAAGTTAAGTTGACTTCACTCTCTTTATCTCAATGGACGAACTACACGCAGCTGCAATGCTGTGTCCCTCTTCTATCGCATGGAAAATCGTAAAAAAATGTGTATGTGCCAATTTTCAACTGGATAGCAGAATAATTATTGTCCAAAAAATGCGCAACAACATCCAGACAGACAGACAAACAGACGGATATACCTAGATCGACTAGTTTGAGCGATTCCGGACCTTGCAATTATTTTGCGTTTCAGTCACGACTCTAAATTGTTCTTACTCTTCAGGCACACTGTGCGACATTAAAATTGTAACGAGATAATCTATAACATGCATATCCATATCACGAATTTTTGCCAGAATGTCAAAAATCGTTTGTAAATAAATCGTTGTAAAATCGCTACCGTTGTGCATTTTCAGCAATATAAGCGATTTCAATAAATTTTGCTTTGCGCGCAGGACCTTTCGAGTGGTACACACTTTGTAGCTTACCCCACAATTCCTTGGTTGTCCCAGTTTTTCACTTGCCTCAATTCTGACCTAGCTATTGACAATACTTATTATATCTGACTTTGCTTTTGAGTCGTTTAATACCCATTCTGTGATTGTTTGAGCAGTGTCGCACTCTTTACGCTCTATCTCTAAAACGGTTAATCGTATGAAAAAAAAGTTGAGACAAAAGTTTTAGAGAATTTTATACTCTACAACTTTTATAATAGATGAAAATCTCATTTAATATATTGGAAGTGAGATATTCTCGAAAAGTCGATTTTCGCGACCTTTGACCTTGAATATATTAAGACGGGAACACGATATTATATGAGACTTTTGAGACAACATATAGAACGCCAAAACAAAGGTTTATACTAATTTACTGCTTATTATCTCTCATTCCGAGGTTGACTACTATTTTTGGCTAATATGACTGGGCTAATTGGCTTTACATTACATTACAGCACGTACAATTTATGTATCATAATGTCCATTGTGTAATACGAATGAAAATTCAAAATTTAAATTATTATTACATACTGATGGTCAGTTGCCAAAATAATGACGAAAGTGCAGTGAAGGTGTATTTTGCAACTGTCTACTTGCCTGTGGCCAAAATAACTTCTTGGTATGGATCCATCTTTTATTATTGGAAGTAATGCTATCTAAGAGCACATTTTTTAATATTGATCGTTCGTATGCTGCTGACCCCTTTCCATGTAGGCCCGCCCACACATCACACATTCGAATTTGGAAGCATATCATTATGAAAGACACCAAGCCTATTTTCTGGGAATTTAGGCTCCAGTTAAGTACATGAAATATAACTCATGAATTCACATCGCGCACACATTCGGGTAAAGTAAACGGCAAATAAATAAATACAGTCGTCTACATAGTACGAGTTAGTCATAGATCTTTATATCACGCACATAATGAGCTAAATATGGTGTCAAATGCTATAACATTCCGGTGTTAATTATTATTATTACTCCGGTAGCATAATCCTTTTGGATAAGATCCCTCTCTTTAGCATTCGTACACGCTGCCTATTGCGGTGATGGTGCTCATGATCGCATTGTCATCTTTGAAGGTGAAAACTTCACTATTTTGCTGTATGAGCCACGAAATATGCCGTTCAAATACAGACAACTAAAAGAGAAGTAGCGAAGAATACAGTTCCTAAAAAGTGTTTTAATTATAGTCACAAGCAAATCACAAGCAAAGCGGAAATACTACTAAACAGTTGTTCTTGCTTATCTGTCAATTTTTTTCTTAGAACAAAGCAGTGGAAATATTGAAACTTGTGTTAAATCTATACATCTATACATACAAGGCTAGATCTAAAAATAGCCGAAATTTTAATTTAAATCGTAGAACACGTATCTATTAAATGTTGGCAGTGCTAGAAAGGTACCATTTTCTTCTTTCGTTTGACAGGGTACAAAATGACACATGTTTTTATAACATCAGTTTTTGTAGTTTAAAAATATTAAATTTTCTTTTAAACTCGGTGAAAAATTTGCCAAATTCACTCATTTATCTGTTTCTTTTGTTGTTAGAGCGTGACAGATAGTAGTGTTTCTCTTTTCTGTCAACTAACAACAACAAAAAAAAAAAGAGCAGCTAGGGGAAAAACGGGTCCTTATATTATTCAATCATACCCTGTGTAATGCAGCAGCCAATTACTAAGAGGTGTAACATGCAAGCAGCCAGCTAGCATTTGATAAGAAGCTGTGAGTGAGTGCGAAAGTTCATTGATTTGGTTTTATGAACACGTAAGAGATATGGATATTGCGTGTTTTACATTGTATGCGATTTGCTATTTTAAGGTTTATGACGACGGCTGTTGCTGGCATTGATATTGCGTTGATATTGATAATATTTTCACTAGTGGTTTATCCGACAAGGCACGTGTTCCCGTGGGCTCGAGTCAAACTGTAACCATACTAAACTGTATATTGATAAGCAACAAACATAACATATATCTGACACTAGATTTAGTAAATAAAAACTTTAACCATACCAAACTGTATATTGATAAACAACAAATATAACTGAAATATTTTCTGGACACAAAGTAGATTAAGATAATTTTTAAGTATGAATAGTGACTAGCGCGAGCGAGTGAGTCTTAAGATGTCAGATTATAAATAAAGAACAGACGCTCTAAAGAGCTCTGTGCTGTATTGTATATACATAATTCGCGTGCTTGCTTGTTTTGGAGCTGATAGTTCATAGCCGTACAACACTTTTTATGTGCAGCGTAGAAATGCTCTCTCCACGTCCTTAAATTTCATTTCTTCTTCTTAATATCTTCGTTTCATTTTTTCCGCCTTCCGATAGTATTTTCGTGCAGCCATACCAGTCTTTACCATTGCAGGAAGACAGCTTATGTTTACCTCCAACCTACCACCTCCAGATGACCCTGGTATTGGTCGACCTTTGCTGCGCATGTAGCGTACCTCCACATGCTGCCGGCAGAGATTTCATTTCAATGAGCGCTATAATTACCGTACGTTTGCATTTACAGCATAAGGTAACCAATTGTTAAGAATTGTTTTTCTGCGTGTACGTTGATAGCTGCTAATCATTTGTATCATTTCCTGTTCTTAATAAATTTAAGATAGAAATATGGAGAAAATTTATTGTAGATAGAACAAAGATAAATATCTTTTTAAATGACATAGTAAGCGTTCCAAACACAGGAGCCATAGTCTAAAATCGGACGAACAAGAGAAGTATAGAGAAGCTTAGTTGTATAACGCTCATTATATTCCTTGGACCAACGCTCAACGATCTTTTCTAAATGAAACAAAATTATCATTAAATAACTTAGTATTGAGTAAGTGTGGTTGAAGCCAAATCTCAGTAAAGACAATTATGTCAGTAGCAAAAAGGAAAACTATTAACATAAACATTACTAAGGCTAATTCTTAACCCTCTCACATTTTGATAATGAATTAAGAAAGAAGTGGAACTCAGTTTTTTGGCACAGGATTCTGTACAGTTGTACGATTACTTTTAAAGACGTACTCATGCACAAAAATACCAACAGGCCAAAAATTGGAAGATAGAATGGTGTCGAAAATAGACATAAGAACAATTGCCTTAAAAGAGGAAATAGAACGCGAGTAGGAGAAGTTACATTTAGAAGCCGATATGTTATTGGAGCATTTAAAAGAATAATTTATATATGATTTTATTATCTTCAGTCGTATCAGAAGCAAGACGAGAGATAAACACATATTTGCGCGGGGCAATAACGGTTAGGATATTTGCTTTTGCAGATGTTTGATTTTGTGTAGATGATGGTCCAGCAGAAACGCTAGTTATAACTTCTGCAACAGAATCAGTTTATTATGAGGCACAACAGTGCAGTCTTCACCTACTACCAGAAGGTTGGAGTGAAACCAGTAAAACCAGACCTAGTCTGCTTAATAAATTTGATAATCTCAATCTCCGTCGTTCTACAGTGGGAAACAGTTCAACGTAGACCTTTCCGTTCATTAATGGCGTCAGGAACACGCCCGTTAAAACTAGCACAATACAAGTGCGAAAAATTATCGCATAACCAAAAAGCAAGGTATTGTTCAGTACAAGTCTTGTTTTTAAATTGGCAGTGAGTATCAGAACAAGCCATTGAAAATTTCGTAGAAAATAGAACCAAAAGGTATTAATTATTGGTGCAAAAAAGTATGCTATATAAAAAAATTAATAAAAGTTAAAATTAAATTAGAGCAGAAAGAGTACTACTGTTACGCTCGCAGAACTCAACTCAAAAAATATAAAAAAACAATAACAAAACTACAACTATGTTAGTATGTTTGTCTGTTTAGCGAGAGAACGTAAACAAACAAACAGAGAAACCGAAAAGAAAAAATAAACGTTTGCAGTAAATAATTAAAACAAAGAATAACAATATTTGAACTTAAACAATGAATAATACATATTATATTGCAAATTAAAAAGTACAACTATTATAAGAAATATTTTACAAAATTTAAACTTTATTTAAAACTTTAAATGAAATTTGAAGTGTGTTCAGTGAGAACTGCTGTGGGATATTCGTGTTCCAATGGGTTTTTGGAACGGGCGCTGCAATCAGCAATGGTTGGCACTAGAATATATACAAATCTGTAGACTACTTAAAATTCCCTGTGGCTGCCTCAATTCCAAAGATCTTGAATGATGAAAATGTTACTAGATATCGATTTGGTGACACTTCTGGCTATAACGCTTGGATACTAAGAAAACATTTAAAGAGAACACATGGTGTTGTCAGAATTCTGCTTTGTAATGACAATTTCTGGAGGGGAATGGCTTGAAATCAATTCAAAAACTCAAAATCTTTTTCCATCTCTCTCAATATCTCTTTCCATACTTATAAGCAACTAGCTACCTGTTGTTCGGGTGCAGAAAGCCTTCGGCTGCTGAAAGTATTCCTGTTGGCATCGTAAGCGACTGGCAGCTGAATTTCTTCGAACCTCCAAAGCCTTCGAATGAATGAATGAATGTTTCGAATAACCTTGCATTCATAATAAAATGAATTGACATTTCATTCAGTCATTCAAGGTGAATGTTAGTGAAGTTGAATTTATTCTGCATTAAATGAAATGAATGTTGAATGTTTTGAATTCATGAATTGAATTTAAAAGAATGAATATTCAATGAATTAAGTCATACAGCATTCTAAAGCACAATAACTCAAAATATCTCAGTGCGCGCATCAATACTGAGCGCACCACAGCGATCAATGGATTCACCGTTCGCAAATCTCGTGCACTTGACAGGCAGCCCCGTCCACCCCGCAGTCGGATTTCAGCATGGACCCCGTCCAACAGGTTGATTACGCGACTCGGGACTCAGCTTGCTTCGTACAAAATTAACAGTTTCCCAAGTGCAAGGCCGGCGCGATGTTAACGCTAGAAACGTGTCATATTGAATTTATATACGTTAATTTCTAAAATAAATATTCTAACTAATTGAATCTCAACTGCATTTTTTCATACTATTTTCATAACTATAGCTGGACTACAGAAAAATGTATTTCAATCAGATATCTGCGAGTATCATTAGTTAAGATCCACTCGCTGTATCAAATTCTCCTTTTTGTAAAATTAACGATTGTTCGGCCGCTTCAGCCATTGTAAAACATTCTTTTAATTTGAATTACACTGGAGTAAGAGACGGACATGTAGTCCTCAATAAAATTCCTAAATATAATATGATATATATGATCTTCACTTGACTTGTTTCATCTTTTCAATGCTTAATTTCTGTACTAACCTATTGTCTAGAACTGCTGGTAGCACAGCCCCACATAGTCCAATCTCGGTTTTAATAGGAGCTACTTCAGTCTTAGCTGAAAGCGGAAATGTGCTAAAATTGGAGTTCCGTTCCTAAACTCGGACATAAAGTGCAGCAGCATGTGCCTTTCCGCAGCAACCGAAAAACCATGAAACTCAATACGGCTTAAAGTGGTAAGCCTAAGCCAATCAGGCACCTTAATGTCGTTAATAGAGGGATAGTCTACAGAAAACTTTACCCACGTTTCAAGACATGATCCAGTGAAGTCATCATCCCATTAAACCAGATAGAACAAATAAATGAGCAATACCTTTCGCTTCGTGAAAGGACGACTAACTTCGAGCTGTTTTGCCAAGAAGTAAAACTCGTCATATATTGCGTTCCATCTAATGTCTTACATTTTTGCTACTGCATCTTCTTGCTTCTCAATAATAGTTTTGCTCATTAAATGATTAGGTACTGCTGCTAGTGTATCTTTGCATTTCGTTATGTCGCAGTTTAACTCATTGGATAGCTCTATTCGGATTTTGACGGCAGATAGTTTATCGTTAGCACTAATCAAGGCATCGTCGACATACGTACAATCCTTCAGAACTTTTGCAACAAGAAGATTCTTAGCTTTAGAATCTTCTGTCAATTTGAGAAAGGTTCTAATGGCAGATGTATGCATAGGATGCACTTTACTCTGCCTACACATCTTCTCTATATCAGCAAAAGAATGGTCAGGTTAGATTACAATACTGGACTCACATGAAGGATGTCGTTCAAATTGCCTTATACTGATCAACCATCTCCTGACCAGTGATTTTTCGCTTCGGCTTACATGAGCTAAAGATACCTGTCTGGATTCTCCCTAGTCGAACCCCAAAACCCTAGGGTCTTTAAAGGGTAGGTCAATAACGTACCGTCCATCATGGTTGCTATATGTAGTTCTAGGATAAAGTTCCTCACAAACTTCCTCCTCTTCAGTTGGTGGCCTATCTCCAAAAACATGCTCACACTCCCAAAACTTGGCCATTTGTTTCTCAAGACATACACAATTAAAGAAAGATACTTGTTTTGAGAATACAGGCGCTGTATCGCCAGTTAGGGGGGCTGTGATCACTCATTCAAACACAATCTCCTGCGCCATTAAAGCTTTTTGATAACTCCTTTTAGAACTTGAGGGTAAAGATCTACCCCTAACAACTAATCAATTTGTTGAATCTTATAAAAATGTTTGTCAGCCAATCGAAATTGGCGCATTTGCGAAAAGGCCGTACTGCTAGTCCATTAGTACTAACTAGTCTATTAACGAAAATTTCTACATTATCATCTATTAGTGAACGAATTTTGAAAGCACACATTTCGCTCACTACACCGAATCACTTTCATTTTGCAGAAAGAAATTTTAAATTGATATTGACTACAATAGAAAAGTTGTTCATATAAAAAGGCAAAAGTGGGCGGATATGGATGCATATACTTGACTGTAATAAAAATAAATGTACCTGCCGGGTTACAGCTCGATTATTAAAAATTCATCCCCAAAAAATATGCAACAATTATAGACGGACATAGCTCTCAATTGATCAAGAATATATATACTTTATGCGGTCTTCAATGCCTCCGTTAATGTGACATAAACCTTCTAGCAAACTTATTACTATTTCACAGAATAAACGGTATGATCTAAAAATAACCGAACTTTTTAGTTATAAAAAATACAAGCATGGTATTATGTGTCAAAGCTAATATTTATTCAAATTTATCAATAGAATTTTTAAACTCGCTTTTTGGGACGTTCTTTAGCACCTACTTGTATGGCTGAAAAGTCATCGTAAAAAGCTTCTTTCATTGCAGTTTTCATTTTTGGGAAGAATTCAGGCGAATACGGATGGTGGTCGATGAGACAAATCTGTTTTTTCATCAAAAATTCATTGACTACACGAGCGATTTTTTGATCATCATTTAACTCATGTGGAACAAAACGTGCACAAACCTTTCTTTTACCCAAATCTTCAGTTTATATTTTGTAGAATGTATAGTAAGATTTAAACTGAAGTTATTAAGACGTGTGTCATTTTGTACCTTTCAAACGAAAAAAGAAAAATGTACCTTTCTAGCACTGTCAACATTTAACAGATGGCGCTTCGTGTTCTATGATTTAAATTCATCGTCAAACATCTCAGGTATGGGTGGCAACATAGTACAAAATTCCTAAAACTTGCCACCTAAGTCTCTTCTCACAAAATCGACGGTCTAAGCTTCTTCTCGCAGCAATTGTACTTCAGCTCAATTACGCTCAAAATGCCCAAGCTCAGCTAATCTCAGCACTCAAATCTGCAGGTCTTCCATTAAAACAGATTGCAACAAACCAGCCCGATCTGCTAGAACATCTTCCGGACGATGTTCTTCTCGAAGAAAAGAGCTGTATGAAGATATTAGGCATTCGATGGAATGCAATGTTAGAATTGTTTTCATATATTATCAAAGCCCAGGCAAAATACTCCACAGCCACCAAACGACAGATTTTATCGGCAGTGGCCTCCCCGCGCTCTCCGACCATAATACTTACTAAGACCCTTATACAGCAGTTATGGTTGGAAGGTACAGCATGGGACGAATACGTAAAACCCTTATCTCTCATAAAATGGAAGGCGTTCCTCCCACCCATCGGAACACCTGGTTGTACTCCTCAAGATCTGAAGCAAAACTCTCTCTGGTGGAATGGACCCAGCTGAATATCTCTGCCAATTACCGAATGGCCTTTGAACCAGCGTTCACCGGTTAAAGTTCCTGAAGCACGCAAAACTTCTATTTGCTCTATTTCTCTCTATATCCTCTCTTCCTCTATTTCCTCTCCTAACGCGGATATACTTAACCATTTTTCTTCATATTCGAAAGCCCTTTGGTCCATTGCGTACGTCCTACGATTTATTACTAACTCTTTGTCATCCCGTGGGTTTCCCATTTTAAACCCGGGAGAGTTATCACGCGAAGAAGTGATGGACGCTAAGAAGAAACTTATACGCATTTCTCAGGAAATGCATTACCAACTCGAAGTGCAAGCTCAGAAAGAGTCACAGATAATTTCGAACAAAAGCACAATCTTGACCTCAACCCTTTTCTCGACAGTGAGGGAGTATTAAGAGCTAATGGGCGTTTCCCATTATTATTCACTCTAATCGTCGCCTCTGTTCTCTTCTACTTGGGCTGCACAAACGATATAAATGGAAACACCCGCAACGCTACATCGAGAAAGACGACCTAGTGATGGTGAAGGATGAGCTCCTATACCCAACGGAGTTGCGCCTAGGACGTATCATCCGAACAATCTCTGGACCCGATTGAAGAATTCGCGTTGCAGAAGTGAGAACACAGAATGGAGTCATAAACTCTGTGTGCTTAACAAAGCATAGGACACCTTTTGCTTTATTTACTATTGAATAAATGTGATTATTACAAAAATAAGTTTAGGTTCCATAAGGATACCTAGGTCATTAAAACAAAACTCTCTACCGAGGGTAATGTTATTTAAAGAATATGTTACTATAAATGGTTTTCTGCGATAAAACTGCATACATTTGCAATTTGACAAATTTAGATTTAGACAAATTAGACGACACCATGTATGTAGCGAGTTTAAGTCAGCCTGCAATAAACTGTGCTGCGAAACATCAGGGCATGATTAATAGACAAAGAAAGATCATTAATAAAAATGTTGAACAATATTGGACCTATGTGACTCCCTTGGGGAACACCAGAAGAAACAAAAATAGTTTTAGACAAACAACTGTTAAATAAAACTTTTTATGTTCTATCGGATAAGTTTGACTTAATCCAAGTAACAAAAGACGGAGGAAACCCTATTTCTTTAAATTTAAATAAAAGCTGCTTATGACACACACTATCAAAAGCTTTACTGAAGTCTGTATAAATGACACTAGTTTGGCAACCCGACTCAAATCCATTATTTACAAAAGTGGAAAATTCTAAAAATTAGTTGTAATAGATTTTCTTTTAACAAAACCGTGTTGGGAAGAACTGATAATACACTTTATTGACTGTTGCAATTGGTCACAAATGATTTTTTCAAAGAGCTTTCGAATAGCACTCAGCTTAGCAATACCTATATAAATCAATACATCAGACATCAATACTTCTTTCCAAAAAGATGGAAATTTACATAGCTTTGTGGATAGGTTTAGAATTGATAAAGGAAAACAAATGGAGCTAGAACAATGTTTTAGTATGCAACGGGGAATATTATCCGGGCCAGGTTGGAAAGAGAATTTGATTGATAAAAGACTTGTTAATATATTTTGTATGGATATAGAGGGAGGAGATATAAAGTCATACGATGTGATGCTATAAGGATATGAGAAACTATGATTAACAGAGCTGTAAGAATACGTACTTCGGAAAAAGTCGGCAAACAAATCTGATATAGGCGAATCAGAATATGCAATTGCACCATCAAGAAATAATTGCGAAGGATACGCTGAAGTACTACGTTTCGTATTAACGAAATTGAAAAACGTTTTTGGATTGTGACGCACGTTTCGTTTAACTTTTATTAAATAATTAGCATAACACCTTTTATTTAATGCATTAAAATCAGAACGTGCGACACAATATTTTCTAAAATCAGTATTAGAGCCACTACATTTATATTTTTTAAATAAACATGTTAAAACCACGAAAAGAAGTTTTAACACATATAAATTCAATGTCATGATATATACAAATTTCCTCAGACAACAGAGACGATTTGACTGATATTATAACACCACAACGATCTTTTCTAAATGTAACAAAATTTTCATTGAATAACTCAGTATTTAGTAAGTGTGGTTGAAGCCAAGTTTCACTAAAGACAATTATGTCAGCAGTAAAAAAAAACTATTAAGATAAACATTACTAAGCTTAGTTATTAACCCTCTCACATTTTGATAATGAATTAGGAAAGAAGTGGAACTTAGTTCTTTAGCACAGAAGTTAAAACAGACAACAGGCAACTCAACAGGATTCTGTACAGGGATACGTTTACTTTTATAGACGTATTCATGCACAACAATACCAGCAGGCCAGAAATTGGGAGATAGAATAGTGTCGAAAATAGACACAGGAATTGAAAATAGACACAGGACAATTGCTTTAAAAGAGGAGATCGAACGCGAGTAGGAGAAGTTAAATTTAGAAACAGATATGTTATTGGAGCACTTAAGAGAAGAATTAATATATGATTTTGTATTATCTTCAGTAGTATCAGACGTCAAAAGTACAAGACGTGATAGAAATACAGATTTACGCGGGGCAATGCGGTCATGATATTTGCTTTTTGAGAAGACTGATTTTGTGTAGAGGATGGGCCAGCAGAAACGCTAGTTATAGCTTCTACAACAGAATCAGTTGCCAGATGAGACACAACAGTGTAGTTTTCACCTACTACCAGTGGGTTGGAAGAAGCACTAGTTGACGCTTCGAAATTGAGATCAGGCATTGGTAATCTTCTCAGAAGGTACTAAGGAGGAAGCGACAGAAACCGTATAATCTTCAGGCTTTTCATAGAAGGTTGATAAAAATACAGGGGCTATAATTTGAATATTCGGCTATAATTTGAATACAGGTTCATCCTGTGAAATAACTTCGGGCAAAGGCTTTGAGTACAGAGAATTTCTTTTTTTCACGTTAGGTAAAGAATTTAAAGTCATTCAAAGATTTTTCAAGGTGCTGAAACTTGTCGTTCATGATTTTTAAACAACGATTAAATTCAGAGAAACCAGACCTAGTCTGATTAATAAATTTGATAATCTCAATCTCCGTCGTTCTACAGTGGGAAAAAGTTCAACGTAGACCTTTCCGTTCATTACTGGCGTCAGGAACACGCCCGTTAAAACTAGCTCAATACAAGTGCGAAAAATTATCGCATAACCAAAAAACAAGGTATTGGTCAGTACAAGCCTTGTTTTTAAATTGGCAGTGAGTATCAGAACAAGCCATGCTAAATTTAGTATAAGACAAAACTAAAAGGAATTAATTATTGGTGCCAAAAAGTATGCTGTATAAAAAAAATTAATAAAAGTTAAAATGAAATTAGAGCAGAAAGAGTACCACTATTACGCTCGCAGAACTCAACTCAAAAAATTTAAAATAACAAAATGAAACTACAAGTATGTTAGTGTGTTTGAAGAGAGGAAAAAAATAGACAAAATAGACGCTTGCAGTAAATAATTAAAACAAAGTAAGCAATATTTAAACTTAAACTATGAATAATATCACTATTGAAAATTAAAAGGTAAAACTTTAAACAATATTGTAAGATTTATTTTACAAAATTTAAATATTTTTATGACTTTAAATCAACTTTAAATGAGCGCACACGTAAGAATAGACCGCACTGAAAGAGTGTTCAGTACCTGAATACCAGAATCACTTTACTACACTATTGCACTACCGGAATACTAGAAGGACTGCCCTCGCACAATTCTACTACAGTACAAATCCTACTGCAGTGTCTGATAGCAGAACTACTGACTCAGCTCAATACAAGTGCGAAAAATTATCGCATAACCAAAAAACAAGGTATTGTTTTTAAATTGGCAGTGAGTATCAGAACAAGCCATGCTAAATTTAGTATAAGACAAAACTAAAAGGATTTAATTATTGGTGCCAAAAAGTATGCTGTATAAAAAAAATTTAATAAAAGTTAAAATAAAATTAGAGCAGAAAGAGTACCACTATTACGCTCGCAGAACTCAACTCAAAAAATTTAAAATAACAAAATGAAACTACAAGTATGTATGTGTGTTTGAAGAGAGGAAAAAATAGACAAAATAGACGCTTGCAGTAAATAATTAAAACAAAGTAAGCAATATTTAAACTTAAACTATGAATAATATCACTATTGAAAATTAAAAGGTAAAACTTTAAACAATATTGTAAGATTTTTTTTACAAAATTTAAATATTTTTGACTTTAAATCAACTTTAAATGAGCGCACACGTAGGAATAGAACGCACTGAGAGAGTGTTCAGTACCTGAATACCAGAATCACTTTACTACACTATTGCACTACCGGAATACTAGAAGGACTGCCGTCGCACAATTCTACTACAGTACAAATCCTACTGCAGTGCCTGATAGCAGAACTACTGAAAACCAGAAACACTGCCCTCACACAAATCCTACTACAGTATATTATATTTCTATTTCTTTTACTACTCTTTTCGTCTCATTAAATTATATTTCTTTTACTTATGTTATTATTGTAGCTATTATTATTTCATAGTTGCTGTTGTTGTTGTTATTTTTAATGTAATGTAATGTAATGTAATGTAATGTAATGTAATGTAATGTAATGTAATGTAATGTAATGTAATGTAATGTAATGTAATGTAATGTAATGTAATGTAATGTAATGTAATGTAATGTAATGTAATGTAATGTAATGTAATGTAATGTAATGTAATGTAATGTAATGTAATGTAATGTAATGTAATGTAATGTAATGTAATTTAATGTAATGTAATGTAATGTAATGTAATGTAATGTAATGTAATGTAATGTAATGTAATGTAATGTAATGAAATGTAATGTAATTTCATGTAGCTTTCGTAAATTCTAATAAATTATGCCTTTCTCTCTCAAAAATTGGCCATTTGTTTCTTAAGACATACACAGTTAAAGAAAGATACTTGTTTTGAGAATACAGGCGCTGTATCGCCAGTTAGGGGACCTGTGATCACTCATTCAAACACAATCTCCTGCGCCATTAAAGCTTTTTGATACCTCCTTTTAGAACTTGAGGGTAAAGATCTACCAATAACAACTAATCAATTTGTTGACTCTTATAAAAATGTATGTCAGCCAATCGAAATTGGCGCATTTGCGAAAAGGCTAACCAACCTTGTTGGTAAACTCCCTGTGAAATGGGGAAAAACTAGTCCATTAACGAAAATTTCTACATTATCATCTATTAGTGAACGAATTTTGAAAGCACACATTTCGCTCACTACACCGAATCACTTTCATTTTGCAAAAAGAAATTTTAAATTGACATTGACTACAATAGAAAAGTTTTTTATGTAAAAAGGCAAAAGTGGGCGGATATGGATGCATATACTTGACTGTAATAAAAATAAATGTACCTGCCGGGTTACAGCTCAATATATACTAGTATTAAAAATTCATCCCCAAAAAATATGCAACAATTACAGACGGACATAGCTCTCAATTGATCAAGAATATATATACTTTATGCGGTCTTCAATGCCTCCGTTAATGTGACATAAACCTTCTAGCAAACTTATTACTATTTCACAGAATAAACGGTATGATCTAAAAATAACCGAACTTTTTAGTTATAAAAAATACAAGCATGGTATTATGTGTAATATTTGTTCAAATTTATCAATAGACTTTTTAAACTCGCTTTTTGGGATGTTCTTTAGCACATGCTTGTATGGCTGAAAAGTCATCGTAAAAAGCTTCTTTCATTGCAGTTTTTATTTTTGGGAAAAGAAATAATCGCACGGTGAATTCAGGCGAATACGGAGGGTGGTCGATGAGACAAATCTGTTTTTTCATCAAAAATTCATTGACTACACGAGCGAATTTTTGATCATCATTTAACTCATGTGGAACAAAACGTGCATCCAAATCTTCAGTTTATATTTTGTACAATGTATAGTAAGATGAATTTAAATCTTCTCCCAGCATTGTCACAGTGAAATTTGCATCGATTGCGATAATTTCATTTACTTTTTCCACTAACTTACGATTAGATTAGATGCTTCAGGTCGTCCAGGTCTTGGATCATCATTTAAATCATCTTGACCGTTTTTAAATCGTGTAAAACACGTGCAAACCTTAGTATGACTCATACAATCATCATCATAAGCTTTTTTTGAATAATTTGTAAGTTAGTGCAAATTTTTTACCGAGTTTAAAAGAAAATTTAATATTTTCCCTATTGTTTCTACGTCATAACTACAAAAACTGAAGTTATTAAAAAGTGTGTCATTTTGTACCTTTCAAACGAAAGAAGAAAAATGTACCTTTCTAGCACTGTCAAATTTTAACAGATGGCGCTTCGTGTTCTATGATTTAAATTCAGTATCAAACATCTCAGGTATAGGTGGCAACATAGTACAAAGTTCCTAAAACTTGCCACCTAAGTCTCTCCGCACAAAATCGACGGTCTAAGCTTCTTCTCGCAGCAATTGTACTTCAGCTCAATTACGCTCAAAATGCCCAAGCTCAGCTAATCTCAGCACTCAAATCTGCAGGTCTTCCATTAAAACAGAATGCAACAAACCAGCCCGATCTGCTAGAACATCTTCCGGACGATGTTCTTCTCGACGCAGAGCTTCTGAAAATCGAAGAAAAGAGCTATATGAGAGCTATAAGAGATATATGCAATGTCAGAATCGTTTTCATATATTATCAAAGCACCGGCAAACTACTCCACAGCCACCAAACGACAGATTTTATCGGCGGTGGCCTCCCGGCTCGCTCCGACCATAATACTTGTTAAGACCCTTATACAGCAGTTATGGTTGGAAGGTACAGCATGGGACGAATACGTAAAACCCTTATCTCTCATAAAATGGAAGGCGTTCCTCCCGCCGATCTCGGAACACCTGGTTGTACTCCTCAATATCTGAAGCAAAACTCTCTCTGGTGGAAAGGTTACCCAGCTGAGTAGCTCTGAAAATTACCGAATGGCCTTTGAACCAGCGTTCACCGGTGAAAGTTCTTGAAGCACGCAAAACTTCTATTTGGTAGCTGTCTCTCCTAACGCGGATATACTTAACTGTTTTTCTTCATATTCGAAAGCCCTTTGGTCCATTGCGTACGTCCTACGATTTATAACTAACTCTTTGTCATCCCGTGGGTTTCCCATTTTAAACCCGGGAGAGTTATCACGCGAAGAAGTGATGGACGCTAAGAAGAAACTTATACGCATTTCTCAGGAAATGCATTACCAACTCGAAGTGCAAGCTCAGAAAGAGTCACAGATAATTTCGAACAAAAGCACAATCTTGACCTCAACCCTTTTCTCGACAGTGAGGGAGTATTAAGAGCTAATGGGCGTTTCCCATTATTATTCACTCTAATCGTCGCCTCTGTTCTCTTCTACTTGAGTTTAAGCACAAAATTCATTATGCGAATGGTACGACAGAAGAACATCTCCCTCGTGAATTGATGGGACAAGCTGAAAGCTCTAACAATTCGCCCGACGATAGAAAGTTGAGTATCTTCACGAGCTGCACAAACGATATAAATGCAAACACCCGCAACGCAATATCGAGAAAGACGACCTAGTGATGGTGAAGGATGAGCTCCTACACCCAACGGAGTTGCGCCTAGGACGTATCATCCGAACAATCTCTGGACCCGATTGAAGAATTCGCGTTGCAGAAGTGAGAACACAGAATGGAGTCATAAACTCTGTGTGCTTAACAAAGCCAAGGACACCTTTTGCTTTATTTACTATTGAACAAATGTGATTATTACAAAAATAAGTTTAGGTTCCATAAGGATACCTAGGTCTTTAAAACAAAACTTTCTACCGAGGGTAATGTTATTTAAAGAATATGTTACTATAAATGGTTTTCTGCGATAAAACTGCATACATTTGCAATTTGACAAATTTAGATTTAGACAAATTAGACGACACCATGTATGTAGCGAGTTTAATAAACTCCAATAAACTGTGCTGCGAAACATCAGAATATGACAAACATAATTTAACATAATCTGCATACATAAGTGTATGGGCATGATTAATAGACAAAGAAAGATCATTAATAACAATTTTGAACAATATTGGACCTATGTGACTCCCTTGGGGAACACCAGAAGAAACAAAAATAGTTTTAGGCAAACAACTGTTAAATAAAACTTTTTGTGTTCTATCGGATAAGTTTGACTTAATCCAAGTAACAAAAGACGGAGGAAACCCTATTTCTTTAAATTTGAATAAAAGCTGCTTATGACATACACTATCAAAAGCTTTACTGAAGTCTGTATAAATGACTCTATTTTGGCAACCCGACTCAATTCCAGATACAAAAGTGGAAAATTCTAAAAATTAGTTGTAATAGATTTTCTTTTAACAAAACCGTGTTGGGAAGAACTGATAATACACTTTATTGACTGTTGCAATTGGTCACAAATGATTTTTTCAAAGAGCTTTCGAATAGCACTCAGCTTAGCAATACCTATATAAATCAATACATCAGACATCAATACTTCTTTCCAAAAAGATGGAAATTTACATAGCTTTGTGGATAGGTTTAGAATTGATAAAGGAAAACAAATGGAGCTAGAACAATGTTTTAGTATGCAACGGGGAATATTATCCGGGCCAGGTTGGAAAGAGAATTTGATTGATAAAAGACTTGTTAATATATTTTGTATGGATATAGAGGGAGGAGATATAAAGTCATACGATGTGATGCTATAAGGATATGAGAAACTATGATTAACAGAGCTGTAAGAATACGTACTTCGGAAAAAGTCGGCAAACGAATCTGATATAGGCGAATCAGAATATGCAACTGCACCATCAAGAAATAATTGCGAAGGATACGCTGAAGTACTACGTTTCGTATTAACGAAATTGAAAAAGGTTTTTGGATTGTGACGCACGTTTCCTTTAACTTTTATTAAATAATTAGCATAACACCTTTTATTTAATGCATTAAAATCAGAACGTGCGACACAATATTTACTAAAATCAGTATTAGAGCCACTACATTTATATTTTTTAAATAAACATGTTAAAACCACGAAAAGAAGTTTTAACACATATAAATTCAATGTCATGATATATACCAATTTCCTCAGACAACAAGTACGATTTGACTGATATTATAACACCACAACGATCTTTTCTAAATGTAACAAAATTATCATTGAATAATTCAGTATTTAGTAAGTGTGGTTGAAGCCAAGTTTCACTAAAGACAATTATGTCAGCAGTAAAAAAAAAAACTATTAAGATAAACATTACTAAGCTTAGTTATTAACCCTCTCACATTTTGATAATGAATTAGGAAAGAAGTGGAACTTAGTTCTTTAGCACAGAAGTTAAAACAGACAACAGGCAACTCAACAGGATTCTGTACAGGGATACGTTTACTTTTATAGACGTATTCATGCACAACAATACCAGCAGGCCAGAAATTGGGAGATAGAATAGTGTCGAAAATAGACACAGGAACAATTGCTTTAAAAGAGGAGATCGAAAGCGAGTAGGAGAAGTTAAATTTAGAAACAGATATGTTATTGGAGCACTTAAGAAAAGAATTAATATATGATTTTATATTATCTTCAGTAGTATCAGAAACAAGAGGTGATAGAAATACAGATTTACGCGGGGTAACAACGGTCATGATATTTGCTTTTTGAGAAGACTGATTTTGTGTAGAGGATGGGCCAGCAGAAACGCTAGTTATAGCTTCTACAACAGAATCAGTTGCCAGATGAGACACAACAGTGTAGTTTTCACCTACTACCAGTGGGTTGGAAGAAGCACTAGTTGACGCTTCGAAATTGAGATCAGGCATTGGTAATCTTCTCAGAAGGTACTAAAGAGGAAGCGACAGAAACCGTATAATCTTCAGGCTTTTCATAGAAGGTTGATAAAAATACAGGGGCTATAATTTGAATATTCGGCTATAATTTGAATACAGTTTCATCCTGTGAAATAACTTCGGGCAAAGACTTTGAGTACAGAGAATTTCCTTTTTTTACGTTAGGTAAAGAATTTAAAGTCATTAAACGATTTTTCAAGTTTCTGAAACTTGTCGTTCATGATTTTTAAACAACGATTAAATTCAGAGAAACCAGACCTAGTCTGATTAATAAATTTGATAATCTCAATCTCAGTCGTTCTACAGTGGGAAAAAGTTCAACGTAGACCTTTCCGTTCATTACTGGCGTGAGGAACACGCCCGTTAAAACTAGCTCAATACAAGTGCGAAAAATTATCGCATAACCAAAAAACAAGGTATTGGTCAGTACAAGCCTTGTTTTTAAATTGGCAGTGAGTATCAAAACAAGCCATGTTAAATTTAGTATAAGTCAAAACCAAAAGGAATTAATCATTGGTGCCAAAAAGTATGCTGTATAAAAAAAATTAATAAAAGTTAAAATGAAATTAGAGCAGAAAGAGTACTACTATTACGCTCGCAGAACTCAACTCAAAAAATTTAAAATAACAAAATGAAACTACAAGTATGTTAGTGCTCAAACCCAGCTTAAACCATATTTTGTGCGTAGGTAGTTAGCAACGTCAAAAAATTTATGTTAAGATAATTAATACGGCACCAAGTATATGAGTGCAAATCACCTATAGTGAATTATGTTGAAAGTGACGTATAAGTATAAGTATTTATAAATACAATATGAAGTATAATTAAAAGTGTTAAATTTAAGATTAAGGATTAAGATGAAGGACTGCAGTTCTGAGTTCCCAAATTATAAATATCCTGTCAATTTTCGTATTTAGAATATCCTCTAACGCTCTTCGTCTTTAACGAAATCTTTATATATAAGATTAACTATGTGGCGCTCATATAGCTAGATAACGTTGCTTGCGTCCTCTAACGGTCAAAAGATGGCGATGCGATATTATGTGATTGCTGCGATGTTATGTGATTGTGATGTAATGTTATGAAGCGCAATATATTCGGTGCAACAGTGGCGTATTGTACTCTCTCGATTAACGGAAGGTGATAATGCAATAACAAAACACAGAAGAATGAAAGAGAGCCGTACTAGCAACAATGTAACAGAACATGCTGGGAAAGTGCAAGTTTTCCATATCATCTGAGAGACTAAATAGCAACAAAATAGAAAGTAATTCGTTTGGCACGTGTATTTCTACTTGCTTAAGACTTTGAGCGATTCCACAGAACTCGTTGACTTGGGGCGATAGTTTTTCAGCACTTTTAAATTGGAAACGAACCAATCTCTTAAAGAGAGTAACTTTTCTTGCAAGTCCATGGCCACTATACGTCTCATAAAGTATTGTTCCATGCTACACTAGCACTTGTACAATTTCTCACGTGCATTATTTCACTTGGCTGTAGGCATAGAGTTATAGTCGCTAATGCCTTTTGAACGGTTGCATCCCACTTGCACTTTTCTTGCATTTTGTGGACATGTTATTCACATATTGCCAATAATCCAAAGTAATTAGCTGACTCTTCTTATGTATCGACCAGCTATCGTAGTTGTCGCCATTCATCTTCTCTATTTTCATTATGGATCCCGACATTTTTTAATTAGATAATCGCCAGTAATAATATGAGAAATACGCTTATACATTTTTAACCGAAACACGTGGGCTTCAACCGATCTGGGCACATATCCTTTGTTAGATCAAACCAATCGGAGCGAATTTGTAGTCACTCTACTACTGCGAATTTTGAGTTGTCGCCCTGATCGTTAATATGTATACTTTATATGGTTTTTGAAATTCTGTTTTTATTCTTTTGTCATTTTGACGGTATGCAATTATATGTGGAGTAAAGCTAAATGACATAAGTAAGATTCGTTTCATCGCTCCGATCAAGAGTATGTATACTTTATAGGGTTTTGAAATGTTTTTTTTTTCTGATATTTTACTGTATTTTACGGCAAATTTATATGGAGTAAAGTAAGATTTTTTTTATTTCCTCTACGTTTAAAATTGATGATTACTTTAGCCAAAGCTGTGCGAGATGTGAATTACACTTGCCTATTTATTTATAGATATTACGGTAGAAACGCAAAATTTCTTGTAGCTTTCGTAAATTCTAATAAATTATGCCTGGAAGGTCCAGATCGAACTTCCATATGTGGTAGCCAAACAAACTTGACTCCCATTTTAAAGTTTTTGTATGAAAAATAAAACTTTGAAAGTTATATCTCTTATATTGCAGTAATATAGTACAATAAATCTTTCTCTGAAACACTTTTAAAGACGCTGTTACGGTCCATGCTACTCTGCCATACAGCAGGACCGGGATTATCAATTGCTCATAGATTTTTATCTTCGTACTTTGAGAGAGGGCTCTACTTCTATTTTTCTTGCTGAACTCAAAGTAGCAGCGATTAAAAAGCGTGATTCTTCGTCTGATCTCTCGGCCGACGTTGTTCTAGCTGGTAATATCTGTTCCCAGATAGACGAAGTTTTCGACAACATTGAAATTGATATTCTCCATATTCTCAGACCGTCTAAGACGCACTTATGGTCTGCGTGCACTTATGGTCTGTTTCTCAATCTCCGAGAACGCCCTGCTAACTCATTGTTCGTTGGTGGCGATGATGACAATGTCATCAGCATATGCGAGTAGTATATCTTGCTTATGGAAGGTCGTGACTGACCGTTCTACATATGGGCAGTGGTATAGGATGTATCCCATCAACAGATTAAAAAATTCGCACGAGAAAGCATCACCCTGCCTGAAACTGTCTTGGTATCAAAGGGTTCGGAGAGGTTCTTTCCTTTTTGACTAACGATCTTTGCTGGGATACCAAGTACAGATAGGGCGTTGAAGAACTTCGTTCTTATCAGCGTGTCGAAAGAGGCCTTATAATCGACAAACAGGTGGTGTGTGCCTTTGTTGTACTCACGGGTCTTTTCCAGGATTTGGCGTAAAGTGAAAATTTGGCCACTGGTCAACCTCTTTGGTCTGATTTGATTCTGGCCTATCAGTACATCCGTCTATGGCTCCAGCCGATTACACAGTACGCGGAACAGAATTTTATAACATATTGGATATAGACTTATTCCCCGGTAGTTCTCGCAGACGGCAGGTCATTAAACACTGAGGTTCCATTGGGCATGCATTCATCGGAACATATTTTGCATAAGAGTTGGTGAATAAGCCTAACCAACTGTTTGCCACCGATCTTTAATAACTCTGTTGACAGCTCAACGGAGCATGTTGCTTTGTTATTCTTTAGCTTTTTATCTATCTTCGTGTGCATTTGTAACCAGACTTAAATTCTTGTCCTTGCAAAAAGAAACTCCCTTGAACTTTTGATAAAGCTTTCGAGCTTCATTTATATTACTTAATACCTCAACACCGTCAAGCTCACGTCTTTCTTGTTGCTTGTTTTGGTCCTGAAAAGGTGTTTCTCCTCTCTCCGTTTCTCATGATACCGTTCTCTAACAGCTCGATCCCGGCTGCAGAGTTAGTTTGTAAGTGACTTCTTTCTCTGCAGTAGCTTGGCGACACTCCTTGTCATACTAAGGGTTCGTCACAGGTCTGGTGTACCCAATGACCTCCTTGGAAGCAGTATCCAAGGAGTGGAGATATGTATCCACTGCATACCTATATCTTTAGAAGCCGGAGAGTATTACCGGAACAGTTGGGAGAATCTGGCTGAAAAGGCTTCGGGGTTCTGTTGTGATTGCAGCTTATCGACGTCTAGCTTTCGTTGAGTGTTGGGACGTGCGAAATGCACCATGCTGAGCCACGTACCGTTTGCACATCCAACACGCTTGATGCATTGAGTTGATCACAATGATAGTTATATGTATTTTGATTGGGAATGCGCCAAGTAGATTTGTGTATGCATATACTCGTCCACAGAGGGACAGGCCCTGTGGAGGGACAGGACATTCCAAGTGCATATCCGTAAATCATGGGCCTTAAATCGTTTGCAGGGTCGCCATTAATGAGGAATTGTATCCAAATCTTCGCTTGTTTCTTCACTGTTTTATTGCGGTGGCGGTGGCTTAGTTAAAGGGAGTTGTTACCTTCTCTACAACAGTTTCATGCAAGAACGGTTTTAGAATCCGTCCAAAGTAGCAGCTTTCAAACTTTATGTTATACTGAGCTCCAATTGAATCTGCCGGGCCCCATGTGTAGAATAGGTGATGGTTGTACGGGCACTATCCTCTGCATTGACGTCGTTGTGTATTCAATGCAACAATACGCCACTGCAGCATAAGCATACTCATTGTCGTCGAAGAACACGTATAGCTTTTTAATCTATATAAGGTCAGAATTAAAACGCACGTCCGCTCTATTCAACGATCCAATTTATTCTGTCTTGACTAGTGCTGCGCAATATAAGCTTACCATCTGCTTAACTCTAGTTTACAGTTAGGGGTTGTACATAGGTAATGACAGGTAGAGTCATTAATACAGCTAGGACTTATATATAGCTTATAGATAACTTATGAATAACATGCAATAAATAAAATGTACATCCTACGACAATGCCCATACGTAGAACGATCGGGCAGGATCTTCTATAAGGAAGTAATGCTACTGGCATATGCTGATTACATAGACATCGTAGGCATCAACGAATGGCGAGTAAGCAGGCCGCTCTCGGAGATTGAGAAACAGTCACGACTCATGGGCCTAGCGGTAAACGAGGACAAGACGAAGTACTTGGTGTCCACTCGCAGACCATCAGCGCATCTTTGGAGGGTCTGTGAATATGGAGAATTTCAAATTCGATGTTGTAGAAAACTTCGTCTATCTGGGAACAGAAATTACCAGCGACAACAATGTTAGCCGAGAGATCAGACGAAGAAACACGCATGCTAATCGCTGCTACTTTGGCCTCAGCAAGCAAATTATAAGTAGAACCCTCTCTCGAACTACGAAGATAAAAATCTATTGGACACTCATAATCCCGGCCCTGCTGTATGGCGCAGAAGCATGGACCCTGACATCAACGGATACAGCGTCTTTAGGAGTGTTCGAGAGAAAGATTCTTCGTAGGATTTTTGGTCACCTTAGAGTTGGCGTCGAGTTTAGGACCCGTATGAGCCATGAGCTGTATGAGCTGTATGATGAGGTTGACATAGTCCAGCGCATTAAATTCCAGCTGCATTGGGCTGGTCACCTCATCCGGATGAACCCCGAAGCTCCAGCAGTAAAGGTTTACGACGGAAACCTGAACTTGAATGGTGGACGGCGTCAGAGAGGAGCTTAAGATGGCAAGGTCAGGTCTATGATGACCTGAAGAAGCTCCGGATTGCCAGCGACTAGCGCCGGCGCGCACTAAACTACACCGAGAGCTGCGCTTCCCTACGTGCGGCCTTGACCGATAGACGGTTGTAGAGCCACCTAAGTAAGTAAATAAAATACATATTGCTACAATTCGGCCATTCTGATAGTTGAGATCTCCTGATCTCCATTTTTTGAGTTCTTTACATTATGTAATATCCAAGGCCTACTGTCTAGCAATTCTGGACTGCTGAAGCCCATCAACGTCTTGCAAAACATATCTGTCATTGTGCAATACTTTTGAAATGTTGTATGGTCCTTCAATTCGCACAGCTCTTTTATTGTTGACGTTAGAATTGTTATACACCTGCAGTTGTTATTCTTTTTCTGCTGCCGTTTCTTTAATTTCTTAATGTTTTGATTCTCTTGGCAGGTATTTTAATTTTTTAAGCTCTCACTTAATAAGTCTGGAACTAAGCCTCGCTGTTTAACACTGAAAAGCATTACACTTGAATATTTTTTAATTGTTCTATGCGTGCTGTTGTTTAGCGTAAATTCGACAGTTTTAATTACATTATTCCAATGTATGTTTCGTTCATTGGGCCGAAACTTATATTTACTCTCTCTAGCTGGCCGTTTGCTTGAGGACGTCCTGTTGTTATTTTAGTATGTTGGATATATGAACACAGTGCAGTGTTTGTTGTTGTCTGAAAACGACTGGGGACTGACACTGGCCTGTACTATTTCATACACACTGTTGAATTTTTGAAAAGTCAAATGTTCTTAAACTGCGCAAGTAAATTTAATGATTGAACGATTTTCGCATAGTAGTCGTAACTGGTCATACACCTCGTACACATAACCACGTAGGTGTATTACAACGGAGGCAACGCAGTTGATAAAATAAAAACAACAAAAATTCCTTTATAATTGCGTTTTAATTATTGCAATGCATTATTGTAAATAAAATGCTCAAAGAGAGCATATTTATGTATATTTAATTACAAGTTGGCGGAGACAGAACGTTCAGTACCATGTTCCCTGTCTTTACCACAACTCCATATATTCGCTATATATTCGCTTGATTTTTGGAACGAAGCTCCTAATCCAACGTTATACACTTGGCGCATTTTCTACATTTCAGTTGCCACAACAAAAAATAAGAAGCAGCGAAACTGTGTTTTGCAACATACTACTCGCAAGTGGCCAAAATAATTTCTTGTTATAGAACCATCTTTTATTATTGGCAGTAATGCTATCTCAGTGCACCATTGATCGTTCGTAAGTTGCTGACTCCTTTCAATGTTGGGCTTCCAACCATCATGCATTCGAATTTTGAAGCATATCATTATGCAAGACACCAAGCATAGCGGAACAAACATATTTGTTCCTACAAACACCTCCACTACTATCTGAGACTTTGATCTCCATTTAAGTATATGAAATTCACCTCGTGAATTCACATCGCGCACAGCTTTAGCTAAAGTAATCATCAATTTTGAACGTAAAATTCGCAGTAGTAGAGGAAATAAGAAAAATGTTCCTTTACTCCATATAAATTTGCCGTAAAATACCGTAAGATATCAGGAAAAAAAAATTAATTCAAAAACCCTATAAAGTATACATACTCTTGATCGGGGCGATGAAACGAATCTTACTTATGTCATTTAGTTTTACTCCACATATAATTGCATACCGTCAAAATGACAAAAAGTAAAAACAGAATTTCAAAAACCATATAAAGTATACATATTAATGATCAGGGCGACAACTTAAAATTCGCAGTAGTAGAGTGAATACGAAATATTTTGAATTTATACAGTCAAATTGACAAAAAAAAAAAAAACATTTAAAAAACACTATGAAGTGTACTTAATCTTGTTCAGACGACACGTATACTGTATACTGACTTATGTAACTGAAATTAACAGTCTTCAACTTAATATTCGCAGCAGTGGAGTGAATACAATAAATTTTCACAATACTGTATATATAATTGCATGCCGTCAAAATGACAAAAAAAAACATTTCTGTTAGAAATAGTTGAGGGTTGATTAACAGTTATGCTATGTTCTATAGTTCTCATATTTCTCATAGCAACCCAAATACAGTTATGCACATTAGATGTAAGTTAAGTTGAATTGTCTATATTTAGTTAACTGCATTTTATTTGATTAAATCTATTACAACCGAAATGTCATGTTCTTCATTTCGCTGCGATTGGTTTAATCCAACAAAGGTTATGTGCCTCATATTATTACTGGCGATTATCTAATTGAAAGATGATGGGATCCATAATGAATATAGAGAAGATGAATGGCGACAACTACGATAGTTGGCAATTTGTGAATAGTATATATATATAGGCAAACGATCAAAAGGCATTAGCGACTATATCTCTATCCCTAAAGCATAACACACGTGAGAAATTGTACAAGTGCTAGTGTCTCGGCCAAGTCAAACGCAATAATCGTGCGTTAACTTAAAACCAAAAAAAAAAAGTGCTAGTGTAGCATGGAACACTCTTTATGAGATGTATAGTGGCCATGGACCTGCAAGAGAAGTTTCTCTCTTTAAGAGATTGGTTCGTTTTCAATTTAAAAGTGGTGAAAAACTATCGCCCCAAGTCAACGGGTTCTGTGGAATCGCTCAAAGTCTTAAACAAGTAGAAATACGCGTGCCAAACGAATTACTTTCTATTTTGTTGCTATATAATCTACCAGATAATATGGAAAATTTGACTGTAGCCATGGAATGCCGTTATAACTTGCCGACGCTAAAAAAACATTTAAACAATTAAACTTAAAGTGATGGATTTTTTATTTATAAGTATCAAAGGTGCAACGGCAGCAGCAGCAAAAGAGAGACGAAAGCTAATATCAAGACAAACGATATAGCGACATCAAATATTTTACATGTGGAAAAGGCGGACGTATAAAATCGCAGTGAACAACAAACAGCGCACTCTCAGCGTTTAGAACTACAGCGAATGGTGACCGATATATTCGCGATAGATGATAAAATAAAGTCATGCTCAGAGACAATTATGATTGCATCAGGTGAAAAAATTTGTGCACAATGTGTAGGTAATATGAAATTAAAATCAGCTATGTCTATGCGAAAAAAACAGTTAAATTTTGGTACATATGAAGCAAACGGAGTGCTGTCTCATAATAGATTTGGGCATTTGAATATGTGGAGTTATAGAAAATTGATGTACCGAATAATTACAAGTGTATGACATGTGCAGTATGTAAAATTGCATGAAAGCCATTCGTTAGTTATCAAGGCATAAATACACAAAGACGATTAGAGGTCATACATACAGAAAGTTGCGGGACAATGCAAATTGCGTCGTTAGGTGGTTCAAGTTATTTTATAACATTTATTGTCGATTATACACGGTACATGACAACATATTTTCTGAAGCATAAGTCAGATGCGCTTAAAACTTTTAAAAAGTGTTTTCCAAACGCGGAAAAGCATACTAGGTGCAAGGTGAAGTGTATTAGGAGCGTCAATTGAAGGGAATTGTACACTAAAAGGCTGTGAGTTACACACCACAGCAAAATGGAGTTGCAGAAAGGGCGAATCGAACATTAGTGGAGATGGCAAGATGTCTACTCAGTGCAATCGGTCTACCACACTTTTTATGAGTATAACATAAAGTGTTAAAATTAAGATGAAGGAGTATGAATGCAGTCATGAATTATTGTCTTATGAATACCCTGTCATCCCTCTTATGTGGACTATCCAGGCTCTAAATTTTCTAATACAATCTTTATGTTTTACTGTAACTAGATGACGCAATTACAACTAGATAATGTTGTTTGTGTCCGCTAACGGTCAAAAGATGGCGCTGTGATATTATTTGTATTTGATATTAGGCAGCGCAATTTATCAGTTATACGATTCGTAATTTAAATATAATCAATATTGTGAAGTATGCATATATAAAAAAAATAGCCGATGTGTTGGCGTGGTAGACGAGGCATCTAAAATTGAGTACCCTGTACCAATAGGATAAATTAAGTATGTGTAAATGTTTATTAATTATGTGTAAATGTATAGAACATAAATTATATAAATTCTTGATCGGCATTAGATTCAATAAAGCCTTATCCGTCTGGCCGTCTATTTGACACTCTAGATCTTGGAGACTATAATAGATAGAGACTTCAAGTTCAATGCTAACCCTACTATAAAGGGTAGCACCAATTCAAACCGGCAAAACCCAATTTGAGTTTTCGTACGAAATATTGTTTGTATTGTTGTTAATTAAGCTACAAGCGACACATTGATAACACCAACTAGACTTGGCAACCATTTAAAGTTTTTATATGAACTAGTGTTCACCCTGTGGTTGAAATTATAGCGACAATACAAAACAGTTCAGTACCATTTGATAATGCTGAGAACGTTAAATATGACCAACATGTTGGACTGAACATAAAAAAAGCCCGTATAAGCGTTTTCGCTCTCTGTCTATTCCTTTAATGCTGGGAGCGTTAAGAAGGACCTACATGCTCGAACAAAAATTAATTCCTCTTCATTTAAAATTTTACCTACAACACTATAAAGCCACGTTATCAACTGATGCTCGCCAACTTGTTTGCAAGTTCGGCTGTGTCTTATTTCTATTACGTCACTCACTTTGAATTTTTAAAAAGTTGAGTGAACTGCGAGGGATAGCGCTTAGGTCTTTCTGATTGGCAGAAGGCGTGACTACCAAGAATTTTACCTTATCGAAAAGACTCAAACGAGAGAGAGAGGATGTACACTGGTCCCAGATCCAATTTGTACTTCCTTGAACCGAATCTTACTTAAGTTATTTAGCTTTACTCTACATATAATTGCATACCGTCAAAATGACAAAAACATAAACCCAGAATTTCAAAAACCATATAAAGTATACATATTAACGATCAGGGCGACAACTTAAAAGTCGCAGTAGTAGAGTGAATAAGATTTATTTTCACTTTACTAAATGTGTAATTGCATACCGTCAAATTAACAAAAAAAAAAACAGAAAACATTTAAAAAACTCTATGAAGTGTACTTAACCTTGATCAGACGACACAAATCGTTCTGTATACTTATGTAACTGGCGTTAACAGTTTTCAACTGTACTCCATATATAATTGCATGCCATCACACTGAAAAAAAAAAAAAAAATAACATTTCTGTTAGATATTCTTGAGTCTGATTAACAGTTATGCTTTGTTCTATTGTTCTCATATTTCTCATAGCAACCCAAATACCCAAATACAGATATGCACATTAGATGTAAGTTAAGTTGAATTGTCTATATTTAGTTTACTACATTTTATTCGATTAAAGCTATTACAACCGAACGGTCATGTTCTTCATTCGCGGACGTATAAAATCACAGTGTAGGAGGAAGCAGCAATAACCAAAATTCAGCGCAGTCTCAACGTTTAGCGCTACAGAGAATGGTGATCGAGATATTTGGATTCTTGACACCGTTGTTGCTTCACATATATGTCGCGATATATGTTACTTCGATAAAATAAAGTCATGCTCAGAGACAATTATGATTGTATCAGGTGAAAAAGGTGTAAGTAATGTGAATTTAAAATCAGCTCATGCTGACATTATATTACAAAAAAAAAAAAAAAAAAACATTTCTGTTAGATATTCTTGAGTCTGATTAACAGTTATGCTTTGTTCTATTATTCTCATATTTCTCATAGCAACCCAAATACCCAAATACAGTTATACACGTTAGATGTAAGTTAAGTTGAATTGTCTATATTTAGTTTACAACATTTTATTCGATTAAAGCTATTACAACCGAACGGTCATGTTCTTCATTCGCGGACGTATAAAATCACAGTGTAGGAGGAAGCAGCAATAACCAAAATTCAGCGCAGTCTCATCGTTTAGCGCTACAGAGAATGGTGATCGAGATATTTGGATTCTTGACACCGTTGTTGCTTCACATATATGTCGCGATATATGTTACTTCGATAAAATAAAGTCATGCCCAGAGACAATTATGATTGTATCAGGTGAAAAAGGTGTGAGTAATGTGAATTTAAAATCAGCTCATGCTGACATTATATTACAAAAAGTTTTTTATGTGCCGCTGCTTAACTCAAATTTTTTATCAGCAGGTAAAATATTAACGAGCAAACATTCGATTAATTTGGCAAATAACGGAGCTAACGTATACAATGAACAAAATAAAATTATAATAAACACAAAAATGGATGCAGGTGTTTTTACAAAAAAATTGTCTATGCGAAAAAAAAGTTAAATTTTGGTACATATGAAGCAAACGGAGTACTTTCGCATAATAGATTTGGGCATTTGAATATGTGAGAGTTAAAAACTCTTAGTAAAAAGAACATTGTGCATGGTATGAAAATTGATGTACCGAATAATTGCAAGTGTATGACATGTGCAGTATGTAAAATTGCATGTAAGCCATTCGTTAGTTATCAAAGCATAAATACACAAAGACGATTAGAGGTCATACATACAGAAATTTGCGGGACAATGCAAATTGCGTCGTTAGGTGGTTCAAGTTATTTTATAACATTTATTGACGATTATACACGGTAAATGACAACATATTTTCTAAGGCATAAGTCGGATGCGCTTAAAAAGTTTAAAAAGTGTTTGGCAAACGCGGAAAAGCAAACTGGATGCAAGGTGAAGTGCATTAGGAGCGACATCGGCTGAGAATATATTAACGCGGAGTTCGATGCGTAATTGAAATCGAAGGGAATTGTACATCAAAAGACTGGAGTTGCACACCACAGTAAAATGGAGTTGCAGAATAGGCGAATCGAAAATTAATGGAGGTGGCAAGATGTCTACTCAGTGCAGACGGTCTACCACAATTTTTATGAGTATAACTTAAAGTGTTAAATTGAAGATGAAGCAGTTGGAATGCAGTCATGAATTGTTGTCTTATGAATACCCTGTCAACCTTCTTATGTGGTCTATCCAGGGTCTACATTTTTCTAATTCAATCTAATACAGTAACTAGATGGCGCTATTACAACTAGACAATGTTGTTTGCGTCCGCTAACGGAAAACTTTATGATTTGCAGCGCACCAATTGGACCTACTATTTCGCTCCTGTCATTATTCTGCCGGGCCCAATGTGTAGAATATATTATGATTGTAGCGGCACTATCCTCTGCAGTGACGTCGTTGTTGTATTCGATGGAAAAATACGCCACATCAGCGAATTGTTGCATCAATTCGTTGAAGAAAACGTATAGTTGTTTCTTTCCTTTTTTAATATTTTCTACTTGTCAGTTGCCAAAAAAATTAATAGGCAGCAGCGAAACTGTGTTTGGCAACCTACTACTCGCAAGTGGCCAAAATAACTTTTTGTTATGGAACCATTTTTTATTATTGGCATTAATGCTATCTAAGTGCACCATTGATCGTTCATAAGTTGCTATCCCCTTTCAGTGTTGAGCCACCAACCATCATGCATTTGAATTTTGAAGCATATCATTATGCAAGACACCAAGCATAGCGGAACAAAAAGATTTGTTCCTACAAACACCTCCACTACTATCTGAGGCTTTGAGCTACATTTAAGTATATGGAATCCATTCAGCTTTGGCTTAAGTAATCATCAATTTTAAACGTAAAATTCGCAGTAGTAGAGGAAATAAGAAAAATGTTACTTTACTCCACATAAATTTGCCGTAAAATATCAGAAAAAAGCATTTCAAAACCCTATAAAGTATGCATAAACGATGAAATGAATCTTACCATAACCAGTGCGCGACATATTATCTGGGCCGGAGCCGTATGACAAGCAAGTGGTCACTGCGAATCAGGCTCGATCAGCCAGTGACGCTACCTAAGACTCAGTGTCAGACCTAGAACGTTTGACAGCCATCCTAACGGAAAAGGTCTGTTCATCTGTACAATTCTGAGCCTGGCCAAGGCCGGGCAATCGCATAGCAGATGCAAACTAGTTTCGTCATCCTCAAGACAAAGTCTGCACTCTGTTTCTGAGGAGAGACCTAGTTTATTTAAGTGATATTATCTCAGTGGATGATGGCCGGTGAGGTAGTCCAAAAGCAATCTCAGGTCAGATCTATTGAGATGTGCGTTGGTTTTATGGTATAGAGGACGGGTTAGTAGCTTGGCCTGCCGTAGACCAGGATATTGTATCCAGTACAGGGAGGCAGTGGGTTTAAACTGATCTACTATGAACGATTTTGACTTAGCCCAGCTAAGTCCGCAAAAAGGCAGTTGCCGAACCAGTACTGGCTAGTTCATCGGCAATTTCATTGCCCTCAATTCCCTTATGACCAGGTACCCAACCAATAGCGAATTTTCGGCCGATTGACAGTTGTTTGAGAATGTCGTAACATCGCAGAACCAGTTTCGAGGAGGGGTTCCAACAGGATAATGCTTTAATAGCCGCTTTGCTATCTGAAAGAATGGTTATATTGGCTTCTTTGGGACTTTTATCCAAAAGATGTCGGCAGCAGGCCTCTATGGCGTGGACCTCAGATTGAAAAACCGTGGGCCAGACACCCATGGCCATAGAGGTCCTGGTGTTGGGTCCAAACACACCCGCACCTGTGCTCGTATCGGTAACCATCAGTGAACCAATTGATCGTAGATGGTCTAGGACCAGGGCTGCCCTCCTCCCAGTCTGATCGACTGGGAAGAAGAAGCGTCAGCCGAAACGCAGTTCCGTGGACAAACATTCTTAAACGTTGCAGATTTCGATGCCAGGAATAAGTTTAAGGATACTAGAGTGACCCAGTTCACTTAGCGTCCGACTGCCTATAGTCTCAGAGCAGCAGTGGGCAGCTTGTCGCACTGCCTTATTGCACATGTGTGCAGCAGTTTAGGCCACCATACAAGGGCAGCGTAAGTTACTATAGGTCTCACCATTGAAGTATAGATCCACAGGATCATCCATAGAGCCATTGTTGCCCTGTTGAGGACATTTTTGAGGTGGGTATTCCAGTTCAGTCTTATGTCAAGGGTGACTCCCAAGAATTTTACCTCATCGAAAAGACTCAAAAGAGAGCTTTGGATGTACACTGGACCCAGATCTAATTTGTACTTCCTTGAATCGAATCTTACTTATGTCATTTAGCTTAACTCCACATATAATTGCATACCGTCAAAATGACAAAAAAATAAAAACAGAATTTCAAAAACCATACAAAGTATACATATTAATGATCAGGGCGACAACTTAAAATTCGCAGAAGTAGAGTGAATAAAAAATATTTTCACTTTACTAAATGTCATACCGTCAAATTGAAAGAAAAAAAAAAAAAATTTAAAAAATCCTTAGAAGTGTACGTAATCTTGATCAGACGACACAAATCGTTCTGTATACTTATGTAACTGGCGTTAACAGTTTTCAACTGTACTCCATATATAATTGCATGCAGTCACACTGACAAAAAAAAAAAAAAAAAACATTTCTGTTAGATATAGTTGAGTGTTGATTAAGAGTTATGCTTTGTTCTATTGTTCTCATATTTCTCATAGCAACCCAAATACCCAAATACAGTTATGCACATTAGATGTAATTAAGTTGAATTGTCTATAATTAGTTTACTGCATTTTATTCGATTAAAGCTATTACAACCAAAAGGTCATGTTCTTCATTCGCGTACGTATAAAATCACAGTGTAGGAGGAAGCCGCAACAATAAAAATGCAGCGTAGTCTCAGCATTTACAGAGAATGGTGATCGAGATATTTGGATTTTTGACAGCGGTGTTTTATCACATATATGTCGCGATATATGTTACTTTGATAAGATAAAGTCATGCTCAGAGACAATTATGATTGCATCAGGTGAAAAAGGTGTAAGTAATGTTAAATTAAAACGTTTTGTTTGTGCCGTAGCTTAACTCAAATTTTTTATCAACAGGTAAATATTAAAGAGCAAACATTCGATTAATTTTGCAAATAACGGAGCTAACGTATACAATGGACAAAACAAAATTATAATAAGCACAAAAATGAATGCAAGTGTTTTTACAACAAAATTGTCTATGCGAATTGTCTATTGTACATACTTTGTAATTGGCAGAAGGGTTTCCATCACACAGTGCACATCCTCAGGCTTTTATTTCCGAAAACCTTCGTTTGTTAAATGGCAACAAGAGCACTTAACGCACCGAATAAGGTGGCCGTAATGTTGAGTACTTATGCTCATATCATATTTTCAACCGTATGGCCAAGGTTTTGTATGGCTTCCTTAATTTCCTCTATTGAAGTTGTGTGATAAATGACCTTTACGACAACGATAAAGCTCTGCTCCTGTTGTAACCCATACGCAACACGTTGACAGCTGTTGTGTAGTGTTTGTTGGAGATATTGCTCCAGTTTTTCTTTTTCAATCAGTGGTATGGAAGGAAAAGGATTTGAACACTTGATCCTAAAAGCATAAAAGTAAGGAGTTGATTTGAAGGTCATAGATGTTTTTTGATGAAAAGGACTTGAACATTGGTATCAAATAAAAAGTTGTCGTCCATTAGGTTCTGAAAGGAATTAAGGACTTGAACATTGGATTTGAGTAGGTGGACTCTAAGAATAAGAATAGAAAACTAAGTGCCCTAATTTAATTCGGCATTGGAGCAGGATAATATTTTAAAATAAATATTGTTAATTATGATATAAAAGGCTTGCATTGGAGCAAGGTTATCATCTTGGAATAAATGATATTATTTCGGAATTGAGGACTTGCAGTTTAGCAAGATTAATTTAAACTTCAACTTGCACTAGCGCAAGGCCACTAATGAGAAAAGTATTTCCTTTCTTCAGCAAATATATTTATTTATGTGAAGCAGACTCTGGAAATCCTGAGCTATACCAGCTGGCAACCAGGATAACTGGGAGTCCTATACACATATATAGGTGTTAATTATTGGAATCAAGTACATACACTCAATGCACACAGTAATGTATTATACCTATACAAGTGTTGTTGCAATTTTTTGGGCACCAAAGAATTTTTTACATATACTGAGTGTCTCAAAAGAAAGTTCACATTTGATTTGCTGATTGCGTGAACATAACTATTCCGAGGGGCGCGGAGGGTATGTCTCGGGAGCGGACCGTGCGTTGTGCGTACGTGAGTTTTAAAAAACGGTAATTCAGCGACGTTTCAAGAGTCCGGTTCAACGCTGGAAAAAACAAAATCCGGGCGTCCAAGGTCTTCGAGAACGTTCGAAAACGTAGACAGTGTTACTCGGTCTACGTAACATCCTGGACCTTTCGATTCCGAAGGGTGCTGTTGCTTTATACGTGCATAGCTCATCATTGTTCCTCATTTTACACAAAGATTTAAAGCTGCACCCCTACAAAATTCAGTTGGTGCAAGAATTAAAGCCTCAGGATTCTGGGCAGAGGCTTGAATTCATAAACCAGATGATTGAGCGCTTTCCAACGTTTACCAACATCTTGTTTTCGGATGAAGCTCATTTCCATCTTAATGGACATGTAAACAAGCAAAATTGCCGCTACTGGAGTGCAACCAATCCAAAACACAAACATCAGAAACCCCTACATTTGCCTAAAGTGACCGTATCAGCCCTTACTTTTTAGAAGATGAAAGGGGACGCACAGTTACAGTTAATTCGGAGCGTTATGTGGAGATGTTAGACGACTTCTTCGTGCCTGAACTGCATAATTTTCTTGGTTATAACCAAAGAACATGGTTCCAGCTGGACGGAGCAACTTCACACACGTCCAAAAGGTCTCTACCACGAGTTCATGAAATTTTTCCTGGAAAATTTATCTCCAGGAGAGGTGACATAAATTGGCCATATTTTACCCCAATGGACATTTTCCTGTGGTTTTATGTCAAATCTAGAGTTTACGGCAAGAAACCGACTTCCCTGGCACAATTATAGGAAAATATCCGTCACGAAATGGCAGCCATCACGGAGAATACCTTCCGAGCCGTCATAGGAAATTTTAGTGCTCGATTAAATGAATGCCATGAACGCAACGGTTTACATTTGGACAATATAATTTTTAAGAAATAAATTCCCAAAGTATGTATTTTAATATGTAATAAATATTTTTTCAATGAACTACTTACTTTTTTTTATCGATTTTTTAAATGTGAACTTTCTTTTGAGACACCTTGGTTTGCAGTCAATATCGACGTGAAACTTGACATGACGAATTATTATGGAAGGATATGTAACATAAATGTAGAGTGGCATGTCACGCCCACTTTTAGGTGTAGCCCCAAAGAAATTTACCGCCCAATTTTTCGATTTAGTACGACAACTTTCTTATTACAGTAAACATCAACTTAAAATTTAATAAACTGACTTCATATGGACTCCTCACTTCATATGGACTCCTCACATAAAGAGAAATAGGTGTGATTTCTCCATTTCAGGGGCCGCCATACAAACCCACCACCCAATATTGGCATTTTTCTTGATAAACTTTTTCATTTCAGTCAAAATTAACTTGAAATTTGAAATGGTGGCTTCATGTGGACGGACGCTTTGCCTAATTATTTAGAGGCATGTGACGGTAGCCTCCAGTGATAGCCTCCAACAAATTTATGCTGGTACCCAGCGCGTTGCTGCCCTTCCCCTTGCCTCTCCTTCCCCCTGTCGCTCTTTTCCCCTGCCCCACCTTCCCTATGCCCCTTTACTCTACCTCCAATTCTCTTACCCCTCTTCTCCTGACTCTTCCACCCCTTCTCCAACCACCCCATTCCTCTGCCCCCTTATCCACCCTCTCCTTACTCTACCACCCCTTTTCCCTGCCCCCTTCGATCCCATTAACATGTATACAACACTTCATCTCTATCATGAATTTTTTCCATATTTTAATAGTTGTTCTGCTATTTGGGGCAGAATGGAATTCAACAAATCAGAGATCATTAAAATCGATTCAGCCGTTTTCGAGTTACAAAATTGTTCATACAAAAATACTAAAATCGTGATTAAAAATTAACTATAATAGCTATAATAACTATAATAGCTAGACATAATTATAATATCATCAATATTTTTCGAAGCACTCGTGATGTAAGGAATTTTTTTACACCTTGGGTTACATTATTGGAGTTTTGGTAAAGATATCTAATTTTTTTCAAAATATAATATAGCCTATGTCACCCGGGGATAGTGTAGCTTCCCAACAGTGAAAGAATTATTCAAATCGGTCCAGTAGCTTCGGAGCCTATTCAATGCAAACAAACAAACAGCCTTTCCTCTTCGTAATATTAGTATAGATAAAGACTACGGTAAATTTCAGTGGAAATTTTAAAGTTACTGATACCGAATTTGCTTTTTGGCAATAAATTAATGCTGTTCAAAACTACACCATACAAAGTTTTTATATGTGTGCGAATGCTGCACTGAAAAAAATTTTTGTGAATGCAT